>JAODPA010085865.1:0-24986 GCA_025585075.1 Nepenthes mirabilis
TGTCTTCAAGTTTTAATTATATGATTCTACATACCTTGAGTTGTTACATAATTATATTGCATGTTTATAATCAAGAGAAATCATTTAAACTTTGCTTAATTCCTACATTTTCTGAAAAAAAATTTCTGCAATTTTAACAAAATATACATTTAAGCTTCTACATGTCTTCAATTTTTACTTTGCTATTTCTGTATGCCCATAATTTTACAACATGTCACACATTTGAAAACATATGAAGGAAAAAACTATACATAAGTTTTGATTAAGAAAGCATTTTTCTATGGTATGAGAATAATTAAGAAATGTTCATATTTAAACAAATTTTTCAATTTGACCAAGTATAGACCATTATAGAGAATTAATGAGATATATTCAGATATGTCCTAATATATTATTAGTAAATCGAATATCAAACCTATTATCTACAGATCAAAAAAGCGGTATTCGGCCCCGTCTACAGGGTTCTATGTAAACAGCTTAGCTACGGGTTTTCAATAGTATATGGCATTTGTTTATATGGAAATAATTATAACTTGAACTTCAATATTCGCTATTTATTATTGAAATCATTACAGATTCTTAATTCTTTTGTATGTTAGCACGATTTGAGCATATTTTATGTATTGGCACACTTTTGGAATGATTTATGTTATTGTACAAATTTAGACACAATTTGATCATTAGTACATGGCTTTTGCATAAATTATCTAAAAATGATGCTATCGGCATGTCAAACTTTCAATCATGTTTCGTTGATATATATATATATATATTCACATATGAAATTATATATATATATTGCTAAGCGATTGACTTACTCTTACGTTGATTTTTGCTAACCCTCCAAACAAGTGGGCTCAGATTAGTTGCAGGAAAGCTGGATTGAGAGAATGGCAATTCGGAAGATTACTTTTAGGATGTAGAATGTTTTAATGTTTTATTGTAATCAAATGACAGAATGTTAACGTTCAGTTTCAATTATTTTCGTCTGTGTTGTATTAGGCCAATGATGGAATTGTATTAGTTAAACGGGAATTTCGGATATAGTTTTGTTTTCGATACTTTCATATTAGTTAAGATGCTTTTTCCTTGTGAATAATTTGAATTCAAATAACTGTCGATATTTGGAGCCACTTTTGGGTGTGGCTTTTGGGTCCTATGATTTGATTTTCATGTTATTCGGGCTGTTTAATGGTAAGTTGAATTGCAAGTTCGTATTCTGATATCTATTTTGGCTTTTTAAGTCAATGGAATAGACAATTGAGTTTTTAAATTTTAAGGATAAAATTTTGATTTAAATTAATTAATAATTTAAAAATTAACAAATTTGATTTCGGGATCAGAGACATGACACAAATAGTATCAGGGAAATTCATAAGGAGAGTAGCTTACTTGATTTGAAGATGTAAATTTGGTTAATTGTCTCATGATAGGTTTAAAGATGTCAGCTGACAGGACGATCAAGTTCACGCTCTAACCTAGAGGTGTTATCATGCAATGATATCAAGGATGAAAGAAGTAATGAACCAAATGGTTCAGAGACTAACAAATTCGAAGCCGGTGGTGGTCAATCAAGGAGTTGCGATGACGACGTATGACAGAATTCCAGTAAACACGTATCGCAGTTTTTGAGTGACCCTAATTTGATGAAGACAGAGATTTGGATCCGACAAATCGTGAAAGTTTTTAAGGTAATAAATTGCCCTAAGAAGGAAAAAGTCGTATTTGCTACTTACAAGTTGAATTGAAAAAAAACCATTGGTAGAGCATAAATAAGAGAAACTTGGATTTTGAGAATGAAAAAATATCTTGAAATATTTTTGTTGAGGCTTTTATAGAAAAATATGTTCTAGAGAGCGTCTGTGTGCAAAAGGAAGACAAATTTGCCTAGCTACGACAAGGAAATAGGATAGTGGCAGAGCAAAATGCTAAATTACAGAATTGTCATAATTTGCCTCATATATTATGATGGATGAAGCTAGGAGGGCTAGAAAATTTTTGTAAGGGCTAAACGACACCATTTAGAAATAACAATTGACTTTGATATTAAGGACCTATGTTGAAGTGCTCGATCAAGCCTTATTCTTTGAATATGACTAAGAAAGAGCTAAATTTGGCAACTCAAAAGTCATTGGAGATGATTGCCCAATGAATGATGATCAAGAGATGGGAGAGAATTGAAATTATTTTGGCAATTGAAGAGAAAATATTAAAGTTGTGTAGAAAAGTATGGTGGACCCCTCCAATGACCGAATCTTTTGTTTATTGAGGCACATGAAGTTTCGAGAACAAAATTTTTATAAGGAGAGTATAAGGTATGGGTCCTAAATGACGATTAATTTTATGAAATTAATGAATTATCAAGAATAATTGAGGTCTCAAATCAAAAATTAAGTTTCAGACCAACCTAAATTAAGTCGAGTAATACCTAACTTGCACCTAACCCACGCATGAGTGTATTTTATGTAGAATGCCTACGTCTAAGGTACACTCAACCGGTGTGTGTTTGGGACAAAATTTTGGCGCCTAAGGGGCGCTTGTGCGTAGTACAAATTGTGCCTCAATACTTAAATAATTGAGTATGGCCTTTGGTTATGTAAAAACAATTATAACCAGATCATTGATATTCGCTCTTTATTGTTAAATTTATCACCGATCCTTAATCCTTTCATATGTTAGCACAATTTAAACATATTTTCTAATTGGCACACTATTGGCATAATTTATGTTATTTTATAGATTTAGGCACAATTTAATCACTAATATACAGTTTTGCATGAATTATCTAAAAATGATGTTATCAATATGTCAAACTTTCAATCACGATATAATATTAACATATTTCATTAATATATATATATATATATATTATTAAGCGATTGGCTCATTATTCTCTTGATTTTTGCTAACCCTCCAATTTAGCAAGCTCAAATTACCTGCAAGGGAGCATATCCATCTATCTCTCTTGCTTCCCTCCCTACCCTAAAAGAGTTGTGCCAACACTAAGGTATAGTGTCACAAGCCGGCCTGATTTAAAGGTTATCTACTATGCGACCTAACACGGTTTAAAATGCTAAATCATGCCATATACAGCACAATAATGCTTACAACAAGTCATGCGTGACACAACCTATTTAATACTTTTAGAAGATACAATGACTGATTAACAAGCTCTACTGAACCGTTTTCCATTACAAGCATATGATTGGCTTATTTAAATTATTCAAATTGTACTACATAAATATAAATTCAATATTTAAAAAAAAACAAATTAAATAAAAGTATTAAATCCTACGAGTAGGGACTCTTGTTAGCCTCCCAACTAACCTACGTCAGTTGAAAATTCCTACGAGTAAACCAGTAACTATTAAATCCCCCAACGCAGATGCTCCAAACCACTCTATCCTATTGATTAGAGTTAGGGTTATACGAAGACATAAAATGAATAATATCAACCAATTAAAAGTCATAATCATTCGGCTAGCACTATTTTTTTTTTTTTTTTTTTTTACAGATAATTCAACTAACCTGAGACTCAATCAAAATAAAACATATCATTGGCTAGAGGAAATTAGGGCACCGATAAAAAAACAAGTCCAGAGCGACAGGAGGGTGACATATATCAGACCTAATCCTCTATCAACCCCAACACCAATGGAATATGAGATAAGAGGATGGATACCAAGTGAAGGCTTAAAATATTCCTCAAGCTCAAAGGGGTGCCAGAGGGAATTTTAATAGTTTATATGAACATGTCCCTAAACTTTTAGGACCAAAATTAATCCACCCAATAAGATCTACCCACAACCATAGAAATACTTCACATTTGCCATGAGAAGTTGAAAAATATATAAATCTCCTTTGCATTGCAAATATCACCCGAGCAATCTTTGCAAGGGTATACCATTACTACAGCCATGCCCAAAAAAACTTGCAAAAGAATAGCTTTAATCTAGCTGAGCACTTTATAAGGAAAGAGACACACCAGTGCCTAAAAAATGTAAATTGATAAGAGAACAAATCCAATCAATTAAAAACACCCTACAAATGAAAGGGGCTTACTCCTCTGCCTAACAATTCTCTTAGCAATCCTGTCAAATTATATGGGTTTATAATCCACACAGTAAGCCTTCTTGAAATTAAAGACACCCAAGTATTTAGAAGAACGCCATATGGAAAACCAAACAAACCCTAAAACCCACCTGCAGTACAAAATCCACTCCACATAAAAATCTCTTTCTTTTGAGGATGGGAAATGAGACCCAAAAGAGATGAGAGCAATCAAAGATTGTCCAGAAAAATGGAGACTAAAGGAAAGTTCAACTCAGAAAACAAGAATATGCGATCTACATGGGTGAGCATGGTAATTTTTGTTTTCTTACATTACCTATAAAACTCAATTTTTTAATTAATATCACAGTTGACTTAGATAAAGCCATAGAACACCTCTTGGTCCAGAGTGAAGAGAAGAAGGCAATAAAGGATCTCCTTGACAGAAAACCCTAACGCACCCAAAAAAAAATACAATTGATTCACCATTAACAGTTATAGAAAAGGAAATAGTAAAAATACATTGACTTACCAATTGGACAAACTCAAGAGGAAACTCCATGAAGGATAACACAACACATAAGATATCCCACTTAACCATGTCATAGGCTTTTTACATATCAATCTTCACTGCACACCTAGATTTGCCTTTATTAAATAGTAACAGTTAAGAAGTTCCTAAGTTAAAAAAATATTATTCCTAGCATATCTTTCCGAAATGAAGATCGACTATGAACAGCAAAACAATCCCGGCAACAAATCCCTCAACCATTTGATGAGTACTTTATAAATAGTATCGTAAATAATATTACAGTAAGCAAGTCTTAAAATCCGAAATACTATTAGGGTAAATAAAAGTTAGATCATTTAATTAGACAATATTTGCCACATTGAAATAAAAAAAAAAAATAGAGATATGCCTATTAAAATCAAATACCTAATAAATTTCAACCCAAGCAGAATGATCACCACAATCAGTGCATTTTTCATGTAAAACATTTACAAAGTAAAAAATTACAACTTTCAGTAAATAAAACTGAATAACTAGATTGAGGACTATGTATAATATTGATGGCTGCTTATCTTTAGGACCTTACACTGTGATAAAGAGGTCCTTCAGCTTAACCCATCCATAAGCACACCGGTCTCGCATCTTCTGAGCAGTGGCTGCAGCCATCTCGACAAATGGTCGAACTCTGGTCAGCTCTTTATCAATCGGTCCTCGTGGTTTTGGATCCACCTGCAGTTTGTGATGGAACAAGTAAACTAGTTTCTTTATCAGGGATGTTAAGGGGATGCACCATTTCGTTTCATCTATTCATATATACTAATAAGCTCATAAAAAATTAGATGGATAGAGTACCATGACACCCAAGTTTAAAATTTTTAGTTACTAGAAGGAAATAAAGTAAAAATACAATACATATTATCAGGAATAAGTATTATGAAGAATAAAATAAAATAAATATTAAATTGTCTAGTTTACAAAAGAATAAATATTACATCCGAAAATAAGGTGAAAATATCACTATGTTGGCTAAATGGGGGCAGAGGATGAGAGGGCCGACTAGCTAGCCCGAACTAGTGGGGTAGCTAGAGGTGGGCCTGCGACAAGGATTGCCAGTGGTGGGTCAGCGCTTATAGGTAACCCGGGGTGTGAAGGCAGCGGAGAACTCAAGGATTGAGGCTGTTACATAAAAATGAAAACAAACTTCTAATCTACGCAACTATGCCATGAAGGGCAAATACCGACATGGAACCCAAAAACGATATGACACTAATGTGTTGTTTTTTTAAAAATAAGGATACAATATGTTGAAAACCAATTAACAAAAATTTATAGTTTATTTATAAGTTTGATGACATAATTAATCAATAATATCATTTTATACTAATTAATAAAACTGCATATTTTTTTGTTTTACCATTTAAAAAAAAAATCATAGATAAACCAATGTAAGGCGGTTATACTATAACATACCTCACAATGTAAAAAGAAAACCGAGATTTTCATTTTTAATTATATTTATAAAATACCGAATAGTTTAATTTTTCTTTGAATTTATATTAAGAATCTCTTTTTTTTTAAAAAAAAGTACATAATAAAAGTCTAGACGTATTGAACCAATAAAACAAATCATCCGACATGTATTATACACAAACATAATAGTTCGGCAAAAGTGTCGGTGCTTCTTAGTAATTAGGAAAACCAACTATGAGAAAGTTAAGAATCAAACCTTCTCGAAGCAACGCTCGACATCCAAGACATGGCAGAAGTATTGAAGCTGCTTGTAAAGATCCGCTTCCGTGTACTATACAAGGTAACCGAGTGAGCCGTTAACTCAAAAACCAAGCATAGAGGCATAGGTAAAACAAAGTTCTCAAGGGAAACGAATAAGGTTTGGCGTAAACCTTTCTTACTAGACGGCCATTACAATGAGGATAGTTTGGACAAACAGTTCCAATCTCAGAATCACCGACTGCCCGGAGGTTGAGGCTACGTGTAGTGTACTTGCAAGTTTCATCATCACACTGCAACCAAGATCAGCTTCCAGCTTAAATCAGAGATCATGAAGCATGAGTTGCCTACTCGAACTAATACAAGTAATTGTCAAATACCGTCATTAAGCCCTTGTAGTAGAGCAAGATGAACCCCTCCGCTTGCCTTTTCACCTACGAGAAATATTTAGATTCAATATAAGTCCCACCCATATCGCTACAAATCATGGCCTTATTGGAATTGGTGCCTATATCGGACGCAATTTTGTTTTGCAAAACAGAGCCTTAGGAGCAAATGTTGGCTGATATATCTAAAAATACTGAGCATATCAGATAATATATCATGAATATGGCAAAATATCACAATTTCGTTGTGGTATCGAATAAATATCGGTATCAAGAGGCCTAATATTGACAAATATATATATATACTGATATTGCATCCCACAATTACTTCTAGCAAGGATTTTGAATATGGTTTATAGGGTTTTCAATCTAGTGGTTTTCAGGTATTGAAACAAGAATGGCCAATCTGAAACCTAAGGGTTTCAGTCAACTTTGACAGATGGATCTGAAGCAAAAGCACAATTCCAAGTAGTTTTATGTTTTCTCAATGAATATAGAATGTTGACACCATAAATGAAAGCATCAATATCAGTATTAGTATCAAGCTTATTGAGATATGGTATCAAATTTTATCATACAAATTTTTTTTACGAATCTAACTTGGGACAAATGTTGGCCAATACATCACTAATACGGACAGATATCATGATTTTATTACGGTATTATGCAATATCAATATCAAAGTGGGTCAGATAATAATATATATATTAGTTGATATTTTGAATTTGCTTTATGGAGGTAGTGAAACAACAATGGCCATTCTGAAACCAAAGGAGAAAAGGTTTTCAGTCAACTGTGACCCACAGATGGACTTGAAGAAAAAGCTCATTTCCAAGTAGTTCTATGTTTTTGCAATGAATACAGTATTCAATCACGGATGAAAATGCTAGTATCGGTCCCATTCGTATCAATATTGACCAATAAGTTGAACTGTATCTATAAATCGCAACCAGGGCCCAATATAGGACAATATATTAGAAAATATCGGGTGCATTAGCTAATATATCGCAATACACCACCATCATAACAACATAATGCGATTTTATTGTCGCATCAAAAAATATCAATATCAGATGGTAGGATATTGATATAAATTAGCTGATATTTATATCTATTATGTCAATTGAAAATTAAAGGAGATATAAGAAGTGATATGGCTTCTAGTATTAGAAATTCTCCCATCGATGCCAAATTTACCAAGCAAATACAACAGTAACAATTTACCTGGTTAGCAATCATCATGGGAGATATTTTACCGACATCGCCTTCCCCAGGACATGTAGGGCAGCAAAATTTTTGCCAGAATTTGCTCGTGGAGTCATCTGCTTGTACTTCAGCGGGATATCCACTGCTTAATTTAAACAAGGAACTAGACAAACTCGGGCATTCAAAAGTGTTTGAGCAGCCGGGGCAATTCAAGATTAAAGGCTGACAACCTTGATATCTGCAATACAGCAGAAGATTGATCATGAGAAATCAAAACAATCAATAGAAACCAGGGTGAAAAGCATGATTGAAAAGATAGGTATTGGTATCTGTTGCAATTGTATTGATATTAGCTAATATATCACCTAGAATGAAATGAACTGCCAGGGGGTATCATCGAGACAAAGACATGACAAGATTTTGTCGTAGTGTCACACAAATATCGGTACCAAGGGAAACCCATATCGACATAGATTAGGTTGATCAAACAAGATTTTACATATTGATAGACATTCTATTTCATGGAGAAGCCATACATTAATGCCTTAAGTCTTACTAATAGGGTAGGTTATATAAATTTGTTGTCATCATTTTATTTCATTTAATGCAATATTCTCTGAGAGCCGAAACAATTTTAAATAATTTTTATTGCATTACTCCTAATTTATTAAGTCTACATCTTTATTAACTTCATCGAAATATAGCTAACTCATATTTTCTCAAAAGTGTTTCACTTGGCCTATATTTTAAATATATGAAACACTTTAGACGTCATTCCTTGTCTAAAAAAATACACATTTGCTTAAATTAAGTCCCTCAGAAACTGATAATATTTACCTCTCTTCATCATCTGCGGAAGATAACAACAATCTGGAAGGATCATTGCTGACCGGTTCACTTTTCCTAATTTGGAACTAAACAACACATTCATATGCAATGTTAATAGTATATACCTATTAAAATTGATGCAACTTTAACGTAGAAAATTTCACCTTAGATGAATCAAGCCCTAGACAGTCAGCCAGACGCGCAGGGTTTGTCCCCTGGATGCATGCACATAAACGCGATACAACAGGAAGAATCTACATAGAGACACTTATGATTTAAAATGGGAAATGGAGGTAATAACAGATTGAAGGGCCACCACATTGTAAGCTGAGGTATCAAGAAAAGCAGAACCTGCTGAGATAAGTAATAATCAATGTCAATCATCCATTTTCCGTTGTCTTGCTTCAACTCATCTGGATGCCTAGCACGCTGAGCAATTCCTGTTGAAGCTCCTAAACTAGACGCCTGCCCAAGAAACATGCATAATGTGCCAAAGGTAAGGTTTGCAATCAAGGATGAAAATATTAATATTGAATTGCTTGTGGAAAAATCGTATTGGTCATTTCATTTCAGCCAAATCGAGTGACAAATGTGATATCCCGGATCCCTATTTGGATTATTTTAATATAGGTTGTAACTTTGGATAATTTGGGCGTGGCGAAAAATAAATTAAATATTATGAAAATTTAAAGGATATTTGGATCAGTTGGGCTGGCACCGAGGTGCGCCCGTTCTGTCGCCCGAATATCAATTTGATTATGAAATAAAAGAAAAGAGATGAGAGAGGAAAGAAAGGGGAAGGAGGGTTTTGCACGCGAGAGAGCGGCACAGTGAAAGGAGAGGGAGGAGAAAGAGAGAGGGGGGAGGAAGGAGGCCAGGCGACGCAGGCAAGTAGCACAACGGTGGTTGGTGCGGGCGGTGGCTGAGCGGTGTAGAAGGGAGGAGCGCTCTAAAAAGTTGTGGCGGCAGCGCCGGCAAGGAGATGATGCCAGGAAGGCCAGTTACAGCCATAGGTGGCAAAGGTGGCACCCATATGAGGCGGCAGAGGCGACGACGCGCAAGAGAGAAAGGCCGCGCAAAGGAGAAAGAAAAGGGAAATGCGCAGGTGACGCACCGGCAGGAGAGATGGCTCGATTCAAATATTTTGGAGCATCCTTTCGTCAGATCTGCGGAATATAAGATCGAGACAAGTATCTTTAACCCCTATTCTTGGTCTGATTTAACATCTGATATATTTTGAATACTATTTAAAATTTTTACTAACATACATATATTTTTATACACCCAATCTATTTATTCTAGACATGCACGTATGACTTATTGGCTAATTTGGAAGTTTTCGGTACGGGCTTTATGATTTTGGAGGGTTCATTATTTTTCTGAAAGTTAAAAAAATTTATCGGACACTATTATATTTATATTAGTATGTGTATACGAAAATGTATATAAAACTTACATAGGCCGTGCATTTTCACATGCATGTACCGAGTTGTGGTCCCTACATTTGGATTTGTTATTAGATATTCTGGCCAGCTTCCGACAAGGATATTATTATTTGAAAATCCCTTTTCGCCAGCAGAAAAGGCTTGAAGTAATAACCCTTTCCATTTGAATGATTTGATTTGACCTTATAATATCGTCAGACGTCCTAATATATTTGACAAGTTTAAGAATTGTATCCAAAGTCATGGGTGACAAAATATAGTAAGTAACCATACCCATGAGAGACAAAGTACGTGGATGGCCAAACATGCTGACCTAATTTGTATTTGATATAGCCTAAGGTTATCGGGAATATGTGTAACCCTTCCTCAAACTAATCTTTAAATAATCCAAACTCAAATTTAGTACATGATTTGTATTTCTACATTGATTTGTATTGGACTTTAATTTGGATTTGGATTTTGAACTTAAATTTAAGATTCACCAATTTTGCCCATAGATGGGTCTTGGTATGTCTCATACAAATAATTTTAACTATATATTTTGATCCAGACCTTTAGACTATCTGTCGCAATACTGATTCGACTTTTGTGCACACTATTGGATCATCTGACTATCGGATTCTATCCCAAATCACAAGTTAATTAGGCATTGGACTTGGATTGGACATCTGCTTATTGGAATCGATTCAAATCACTTCTGTTTTTTTATATACATATACATATACGTCTCGATGAGACTATTTTCTGATTGGACATTTGTTTTGAATTTGAATATTTGATTTGAATAAGAGACAATCATTGAATTTTGATCTTAAATTTTAGATTTCTATTAGATTTATTATATCGACGATTTAGATTTATTATGTCATTTGATTGGATATTTATTCATTTGACACTCCCTCTGATTTATTGGACTCGTTTTGTTTAAATATAATACTTGCTGACCACTAGGCTCACATTTCTTGCTTTATCCTTTCAAAGTAGAAGGCTCAAATTCATTATAGGAATAGGACAAATTTCAGAGCAGTATCGTATTCTCTGGTGAATATTAGATTTATTTAGATTGTGATGTCGCCGCATGCATCATTATATTTTATGGATGAATTTTGATTGGGTTGTCCTTGGATATTATAGTCGGCCGAACATGAGCCTTTGGATTATATATTGAAAATTACTGAGTTGATTTCTTTATATGGATGAGTTGCTATTATTATTTGTTTTTTTCACTTACAACTATTTGTAAAGCATGTCATTATTTAATTATCCAGACAAATATCCAATGAGGTTTTGTGCAGGTTTTGATTTATTGGATTCTATATATTTGGTTTGACACGCCTGGATTTTGGAATTTAACATTATTTATTAAATTTATTTAAAATTTAAAATTTTAAAAATTATAATTAATTATTTAACTAACCTACTTGATCCGGGTTCGTAATAACAAATATTTTTGATGTTTCGAACGCAAATATTTTTTTTGGGTGCAAATCAAAATCTGTGAGGCAAATAATGGCTGACATAATCAAAAAAATATCAAGTATATTATCAGATGTTTTAAATATCAGTCAATATAAGTAGATAAGTTGACATATAGCAAATAGTGGTTTTGTCAAGGTATTAGGAAACATAGGTATCTAGGGGAAATTATATATATATAGGATGATATTTCATTCCATGTTCATAAACCTGACGTTCCAATTGCCTGAAAGAATAACAGAAAACTAAAGCAAACCTGTTCACAGCAGATAATATATGGGACTGTATCACCAGCTGAACAGCCAATTGAATAACCACTCTGCCGTAGTCGCAATGCCACCTGGATAACAGTCCACAGTGAAGAAAAAAGCTCACATCAAACATCAATGTTAGACGAGCCAAAAGTTCAAGTATAACGTGATATTAAACAGAGAATGGAAACTTGTAGAAGGTATGAAAAATTTTCGGTACTCACTTGAACATGGGGTTGGTTTTTGGCATCTGGATAAGCTTCTGGTGGTTTTGTCAACGTCTTTGTGATGACATATTTCTCTAGCGCCATTTCCCCATTCCTCATCTCCTCTTGTACCTTTTAAAATATACTCACACAACAAAAATTATTTAGTTAGCCAAAGCTATTAACTCTATTGATTCTAAACAATGGAGAACTTTTCATCACCTTTAAGAGATTGAGCATAGCAAAGTCTCCAAGATATATAAGGCATTGAAGATATGAAAAGCACCTAGATTAGGCCTATAAAACTTCGAAAGATTGAGTTTGAGTTTAATTTACAAGAACCTGGGTAGGGTTAGTACCAGCAACAAGAATTCCTTTTTGCAGCCCCGTATTGGAAAATGAGCCCAAGAGGGCTTCTTTGCTTGGCTAGTGGGATGCTCGGATTCGCCTCTAGAATCCCATTGTGCCTAGGGAGGATCTAAGGTCAGACAACGACATTGATAATTTCAGTGTGGATATTGTAACACCTGATAGGACCCCAAAAATGGATGTTTGAGTTCACTTAATTAGAATATGAGTAGGCTTAATTCTAGAAAAGTTAGCTCTTTCCTTTACATGCCTGAGTTAGGAATGTATGATTTCTGTATGTCCATCAAAGAACATCAAGATTTTAAGCCACGTAAAACAATACAAGGTATGGCTCTCAAATTATAATTAATTTAATTAAATTGATAAATTATTTATAATAATTAAAATTTTTGGTCAAAAATTCTATTTCGGACTGAACTACTTAAAGTTGAGTGTCGCCTGACTTAAGCCTAACCCCATGCATGAGCATGTCTTAAGCAAAACGTCCGCGCCTAAAGTGCGCTCAAGCAGTGCACATGTCTGTGATAGAATGTTAACGCCTATGGGGTGATTGTGCGTGGTATAAATTGTGCCTCATCAGCTAATCTATGCCTGACCGGCACATATGCGTTAATTTTCTATAAATAGATTTCTTGACCGATTTAGGTCATTCTGAATTGATTTTTTGAGAGAAAAAAGAGAAAGAGAAGAGGAAAAGATAAAGAAGAAGAAAGAGAAAGGAGTATGAGAAATTCTAAAGAAATCAAGAGATCTTTGAGTAAAATCAAATAAAGAACTGCATCAAAACCTATTCATCCTTTTTTGTTGTTCGTTTCTGATCTCTTTGAGTATTTCTTATTCTAAATACTCATATATATGTTATTTTCATACTTAAAATGACTATACTTTGTATATATATGAATCATACAGTTTTGCATGAATTATCTAAAAATGATGTTATCAATATGTCAAACTTTCAATCACGATATAATATTAACATATTTCATTAATATATATATATATATATATTATTAAGCGATTGGCTCATTATTCTCTTGATTTTTGCTAACCCTCCAATTTAGCAAGCTCAAATTACCTGCAAGGGAGCTAGACTGAGAGAATGGTTGTTCAAAAAATTATTTTTATGATGTAGAATGTTTTAATAATTGTAATCAAATGGCAGAATGTTAACTTTCGATTTCAGTTATTTTGGTTTGTATTGTATTAGGCCAATGATGGAAGTGTATTAGTTAGACGAGGATTTTGGATACAGTTATATTTTCGATACTCTGATATTAATTTAGATATATTTTTCTTCCGAATAATTCGAGGTCAAAATAACCATGATGTTCGGGGCCACTTTTGGGCATGCATTTAGATCCTATAATTTGATTTTTATGTAATTTGGGCAATTTAATAGTAAGTTAAATTACAGGTTCACGTCCCAATGTTTATTTTGGGTTTTTAAATCAGTAAAATAAACAATTAATTTTTTTACTCTTAAAAATAAAATTTTGATTTAAGTTATTTAAGTATTAAGTAACTAATAAATTCGATTTTGGAATTAAGAACGTAATAGAAATGGTATTAGAAAAAGTCATAAGGACAACATCCTATTTGGTTTAGGGATTTAAATTTGGTTAATTGTCTTATGACAAATTTGAAAAATGTCTACTGAACGTGACAAACAATATAAGAAATTTGAAAGAAACATAAGCAATGAGGAAACCTAACTTGCTTTGGCCCAGGTCCTTCCTTTTCTATTTCTGAATAAGTAGATCATGAGAACATGTGAAACTTGCTAGGCTAATGATTTTTCAGACATCAAAAGTACTGTTTATTTCCGATTGGTATATCCCTTCTACATTATGACATTCAAGACTCATGCTCTAAATCAAGGTGCCGGGCGAGTGTATTAGCTAGCTCATAATTAGAAAAGTGGAAGGTAAATGACATTCAGGCAAACATAATTCACAAAACAAATTGAGCAACCTGCTCCCACTTTTTTTTTTTTTCTTTCCAAGACATCCACTCTGCAACATTTTTGAGTGGCTAATGGCTCCAAAGAACCTGGCAGAGCTCTTATGCCATCAAAGTTGCCGTTTTTTCCTTAATGCTCAAATTCTTTTTAACATTTTTCTGCTAAATTTTGGAGCTAATATAAATTATCCCATTACCTTAACAAGAGATTCATGTATTGACTCGACAACATCATCACATGATCTGTAAGAAAAATGGCCAACAATAAGCGAAATGATGTTATCCCCACATAGCAAACTCGTTAAACTCAAACTGATAAAAGAAATAATAGAAGTAGAAAGAAGCATAAGCATACCCCCCAGATAGTATTTGACCAAGGCAGAAATCCCCCAGTTCTTTTGATAGGAGACTCCAATCCCGACGTACCATATCTAGACCCTTGCGTTCAATTATCTGCATCAACAAAGTAATTTCAGTTCTCATAGAACAGCTCAACAAGATATATTATGAGCAAAACGGAAAGAAATTAGGGCTACCTCATATGGTTGACCATCTTTAAATTGCACCTTGACAGCAGCATATTTCTTCTTCTTGAGAAGCAGCATTCTTTTGTACAACCCATCAAGATCAATTTCCAAACACCTATATTTCTTATTGACCTAAAGGCAAAATAAAATGGAATTCAGGATAGATAAGCTATCCGGAGGGAGAAAGAGATGGAATGGGGAGAAGAGAAAAAGAAAAACTACATTTTGACTCAAATTATCCCATCTTATTTAGGGTTTCCATTGCTAAAACCTTTGTGACGTCTGAAGTTTTAGCATGGCTGTCTTCAATATATATGTTATATTTGCTGGGTTTCTAATTTTCTTTTCAGAGACGGGGAATGAGAATTTGGTGGTGACCAAATATGGGCATTTGGCAGGGAGATCAGGCAGATCATCAGTAGGATACTGATTCACTATATTTGTTGGGCTTCTTATCAGGTTGAAGATCAACAAAGAGCATTTCCGAGAATAAAAGAATCCTTCTACAAAAAACAAAAGGAATAAAAAGATTATGTCCTGAGAGTTTTCCTGTATGATCCTGGCAAGTTTCATCTAGAAAGTTTGGAATGTCTTGACATCGATAATTTACCTCTTGGATGACTTTTCCTGCAATTTCTTTGGCCTTGGCAATATCATCAAGTCCACTATATATCATTATTGAGTCCGTATCACCGTAGATGACCTGCCAGGTAGTTAACAAGTTCTAGACGATTACTTTAATACACCGACAAGAAATGATCAGATTTAAGACATGTATGTAACCTCTAAGTTCAAATTGTTCTGAACAAGATCAACAGTACTCTGCAAAATCTCTCTTCCCTGCATAACAACAACATAATTTGCTCATTGCAGGTTCAAGAATATAATATGGCCCACCTGTAATGCACAATAATGCAAATCTCACCAGTAGTGTTATAAGTTCTGCAAGCGGCTTAGCATAAAATCTTGAATTGGAAAAGCCCAGGCATCCATACATGCTGCATTGCAAGCAATGAGGACAACAAAAGCTCAAAAACAAAGAACTGAAGATATACAAAAATGAAAGTAAAAATAGAGAACCAGCAAGCAGACCTGTTTGCAGTGAGCTTAAGTGCTTGCTGTTGTATGTCAAGCTGCTGGACCTTGAGACCTGATGCATTCTTAAGCCAAGATTTGACCATCCTCCTTCTTTCAACCAGATTTTTCAGCAACTGCAGCCAAAAAGGAATAAATAATGCTAATAATTTTTTAATAAAATCAAGGAAAAAAAATAAAGACCAGCATCTGTTTTAACTTTGACAAATGTAATTGTAGCATCTGCAGCAAAAGGAAGCGATTTCCACTTCATATGTTTGCTTTGTTCTTCCTCATTAACTAGCTTTTGACCTTAACAGGACATAGTAAGACTTGAGGGTGGTTTAAATGGGTACACAGTGGTTTCAAGATTGTCAATTCGATTCTAGAACTTAAGACGGGGAAAAACTGGAACTGGAGACCTAATGTGATTATTAGGAGGCTTCTATCCTTCTTTCATCACGTCTAAATATACATTTTTCACCTAATGTTATGTAGGGAGTTAAACAGGTAAACAATTCTAATATATACTATTTCCTAAATAGTTCACTAAATAATTCAGATATTATTATTTTCCTTTGACAAGTGAACAACATATTCAAAATAGCATCTAATCGGATACTTTGATTTTTAGCAACAATAAGAGTTTACCAGATAGAATATACTGTTATCTTTGAGAAAACAGGACAAGGAAGGCAAGTAAAAACAAAGTTTGATAATAAACTATCATGCATTTAGCTAAACATGAACAAAAACACATGAAACAGGATGGGCCGAAGCCGTTACATACCTCTGTCTGAATGGAAATAGGATAGCATTCTTACCAAAACCAGTAAGTAAGCGGTTCAGAATACAAGCTGTCCCATAACTGATCTTTTGTCATCCTAAATCATCCTAAATAATTCACCTAGTCTTAGTTGCTAAGACCTGCATGCCCTACTACAATGTGTTATGCTCTACATCTGTCCAATTACTTTCGAACCCACAATCTTAAGACCATTTCGAACTTTCACTTCATGATGGGTTAGCGCGGTGTTGGATTCTTCTGTTGTATGTGGAAAGATGTTTCCTATGAGAATAAAGCATAAATGCTTTGGAACTATAGTTCCCATATCTTATCAGCTAGCATACTGTTCTCTGCATTCAAGCTAAATTAACTCTCCTAAATGTGTTTCTCTTTGATAATTTAACATTCAGAATTTTGAACCATTTAGTTTATATTCAGACTCTGGTAATAGGAAGAACATTTATAAAGATTCAATTTTCATCAAAAATTGAATAGAGGAAATCAAAAACTATCTTTGCCAGCTCATTGATATTTATTGTTCTTTTTCTGCATTGCCAAATGACATCATGAGAGGTAATTTAACTTCAATTTCCATGTTCTCAATGAATTATCACATAAGACAAGATTCCTAGCAATGTTACCTCAGGTAAGACTCCTGCTTTTTGAGAAGATGGTAAACGTAAAGCTGATCCGCCAGGAGATCTTTCAACAGTTGTAAAGCAAATATTATACTCCTGTCATAGCAATTATGCATAGCCATCACATAATGGTTGCTGGGAAAAAAGTGGGTCAGGAAAAAAAACACACATTTGCTAGTGCATCTGAGGGTGCTAGAGTTGGAGACCTGAATGATAGAAGGATAAAGACTATTGAAGTCCAAGAGTAATATATATTTGTCATATAAGCCTTTCTTTGGCTCCAAAACCAATCCACCCGAATAGGCAGGACCTTTTTTGCCATTTTTGTGATCTTCGTCTGGAGTTTCATTCTCAAAATGTGCATCATCCATATCCAAATCACCAGCATGGCCCACTTTACGTTTTGCTGATTTGGTTTCCCTCCCATGAGAAGAATATTTGTCCGGGACAATATACTTCTTCGCATGAAAAGCATGCAGCAGAAGATACTCTACTCTTTGTGCTCTAGCAC
Source organism: Nepenthes mirabilis (assembly GCA_025585075.1). Classification (NCBI taxonomy): domain Eukaryota; kingdom Viridiplantae; phylum Streptophyta; class Magnoliopsida; order Caryophyllales; family Nepenthaceae; genus Nepenthes; species Nepenthes mirabilis. The sequence goes on from JAODPA010085865.1 coordinate 17,953, forward strand.
CCTGGACAAACATAAAGATATGCATGAGATTTCACTTGGTAACAGTAATATTAGAAATTGCACTTGAAAAATAAATATGATAGAAGTTCTCTGAAGACTAACTTGCAGAGTCTTTCCCCAAAGATTACCACTGATATTAGTCAGCTGACGTGATAGTGGAAGAATGCTTAAATGAAACATGAGCTCCATTGATAGCCATGCATCTGTCTCATTGTATTCTACCTGAAAGATGAAAGCAAATTAGAGCCATAAATTTAAATTACATCTAAGCAGCAGATATGGAGTGACAGAATCAAAAATTTGTCCCAGTGAACAACTTTCCAGTTTTATAGAAGACCATTTTCCCAGTTTGACAACAAAACCTTCCCAAGAAGCAGATGTCTCTGTAAGCTCTTTGAAAGGACAAATATTATTGATTTAAGACTATATGAATGCTGTAAAGCACACCGAACAGTGCAAAACATATAGCATTTATAATAAATCGGGAATGACATTATCAGAAGATGAACTTAGTTGTCACTTTGAATGACTCATTCTTCAAGGTAAGTTTATAAAGATGGACAAAAAGGAACACAATTCCATATTTATGTATCTTAGCAGTCTGGATTTATTTCATCACCTAAGAGCACTTCTCTTTCGACTTTCAAGTGAAGAAAATAAAGTACATAAGTCAAGCATTATTACATACAAGTTCCATAAGAGAATCAGATGCCTGAAACATTTTGGGGATATCATGTGGGGCAATCTCCTTCCGATCTTTGTTCAGCTGAGTCTTTGCAAGGTGTGTCAATGAATAGCTCACCTGGGAGAACCATGGAGGCTTACTTGAGAAAATCATAGCGTGGCAGCATTATTAAGTGCTCTCTGTCATTTTTACCAACAAAGATTACCTCTTTTAAGAGATCACGGGAGCATAAATATGTATCACATAGAAGGCGACCAGCAAGGCAAGACATGATCCCTGGACTAGCTCCAGACCCAAAAATACTGCTTCCCTTGGTGAGCTTAGGCATCACAGAACGTTTGAGACGACCTATTCTTGACCACATACTGCTTGGCACTCCACAAGCCTGCATGATCAGGAGTAGCAGCAGCTTATTGGTAAACGATCTGCAATTTGTGATGCCGCCAGCATAGGTAGAGAGGATTTATTATGAGGAGGTGTTACTGTTCAAAAGCATTTCAACTTGCTTTTCTAGTTTTATAATAGCTTCTTGATAGATAATTAGACTAATGCCACCACCAACGGGATGCAGAAATCATAATGAGAAAACATTCAGCATTCACTTATAAATAACAGGAAATAAAGTCTAAAAATATTATTTCCAGAAATGCATGCCATGGAAATTTTCCACCTGAGCTCTGTGGAGGAGAACATCCAGGTCAAAGCCTGAAATGTTGTGTCCAACAAGAAAATCACTGTCCAATTTATACAACTCGATCATCAGGCGGTTCAACAGAGCTCTTTCACTGTGAGACATACAACAGGCACCAGAATAAGAATGGTGTTATAAGAAGAAGAAACAGCTTGGATCACCAAGTCTGAAATGATCTTTTATATATAATTTCTATAGCACACTAGGGCAGATAGGAAAATAATGGCTGAAAATGCACAATTTACTAGAAGCTTGAAATTTTAGGAGTAAAAAGTGCGCATTCAACAACAATGCAATTTGGCAGAGACACCTACCTGCTCTCATAACATAGAACATTGCTTCCTGCTTTTGAATTTTTATCCGAAACTTCTTTAGTGAATCCCATCGGAAATATACTTCCTTCAAGCTTTCGCACAACAGTAAAATGGCCAAGTACACCTGGTCTTTTCCACTCAGAGGCCAGCATTGGAGAGTCAATCTGAACCATCCAGTAATTAAGCCTTACTCAGCAATATAATTTAGATACTATCTATGCCAAAAATGATGATGTTGTGTAAGCAATTTACAACTTGAACAGCACCTGATGGAGCAAATTCCAGCACTAGAATTCAAATACTATATATTTTATAATGAAGATTTTGCGTTAGCAGGATACAGTTTCAGCAGTTAAGAGATAGTAAACTAAATCATAAAACTGTGATAAAAAATAGGCAACTTGAGCCAAAATATGCCCACCGGCTCCAAAATTATTTCAGGTCCAGAAAATAAATCAATAAATTTTGTACAACATATCATGCTAGAGTTAGTGTCCAGCTAATAAAGCAGTTCATAGGCTTGATGATGAATGTGTCAATCTGATTGTATAAATCAGAATCACTCACCTCTATAACCAACATTGAAAAGACATGCATGCATGGATGAAAATATTGATCTCGGCATTAGTTACGGCCATATTAGTATCAGATAATATTGAAAAATACATATTATTATCGAATATATTGGAAAAAAAAAATTTTCCAACTGATCTTCGTGCGAATATCACGCGACCCTTTAGCATCATTTGCCACTTGGTTGACCATCAACCGACCTTTGGTCAACCCTCGCATAAATATCACATGGCTTTCCAATAATTATCCAATTATTGTGGCACCCATACGGGAGTGATCAAAACTCAACAAAGACCGACACCTATCGGCCAATATTTGCATCTATTTATACATGGTCTGAGTATTTGCAGTCAAATGATCAAAGGAACAGAGAGTTAAAGATGAAAATTCTTTCATTTTTGGCCAAAGTTTTCAACCCTTAGGTTGAGAAGGGGGAATTGCCAAGTCAAAGGATGACAGATTTGGACTTAGTGCCTGCCATTTGACAACCGAGCTCTCATATATCATGTCACTCCAAAGGTGGCAGAATTTTATTCTTAATCAATGATTCTTGTACTTCGCCCACCTAGAAATCCATACCTTGGCTTTATTACAGCAGATGATCGATGCAGAAGCAATTTCATTGACATTCTGCTCCTCGTTGGTGATAGTTTTCAAATTGATTGCTGTGACAATCACTGGAGGAATCTCTGCTATGTTCCTTGCGGAAGTTGACACCAAAATATCCTTTGGACAAGTAACTGTTATCTCAAATTTACACCAGCTTACCTGTAATATAACCATTTCCCTGTTCAAATAAGAACTAGATATGCAAGCAAACAGATTTTGACACAATGAAATAATAAAGCAAAGATGAAATTACAACCCTTTGATGAGAAGGGCGGCTAGAGAATTTGGAAACTGACAGCCAAGATGGTCCCTTGATCTTTCTTTTAATGAGAAAAAGTTCTAGAGCACTGCAGAATGATGATCATAGTCAGTTAGTTCCTTCATAAAGGAATTAAACTAGGTCATCCATGCCAGTGATAATAGAAAAGCAAATTTGCATCCTGAACCAACATAATAGTTGGCTCCAAATATTTTGACATGACACAGTAAGAGGGAAAACAGCTCCAGATCCATGCATATAATATTAATCAGCTTTATTCTTCTCTTGGTATTAACTGAATAGCAGTATGTTGTCCATGACAACGAAGCCATTGGAGCTAATTTTACTTCCAACCACAACAATAGTGAGCTTCAAGTAGTTTGCCACTTTTTGTCAGCTTCTTTTTTTGGATTGGGGGGGCTGAAAAGGTGGAAAGAGCGGTATGTCATAGGTTGCAACTTCAAATTTTCTGGTTCAAAGCGCTTTACAAAATTTTCTCCAATATTAACCATATAGAACATCTAGGTAAATGGAAAATAATATACAATCCATTCAGAATCGCAAAATGAGATGAAATATACTTAAGCATTAAAAGTAGTTGCAAAACCCAATTTTAATTTGAGAGAACTGTTCTTCATTATAGCTCAAGTAGGGACTTCAGTCTCATATTGAAGTTGAGTTCATTAGTTAATTTCTTTATCTGTATAAAAATCTTGTTCTAACCAGAGCTTGTTTTTTCCTAAAAATTTAATTTAATTAATTTATTCCTTCTATTGATTTCTGTGTATAAATGAGAAATTGGTAAGGTTAAAGCAAAAGGTGGAATGAAAGAAAACCCACAGAAGCACAGTGCAACATGATTTGTAAATGGCAACACCAGGTGATACACCAAAACCTGTATGATGGAGCTCATCTCAAGCATGCCATCATACAGGATGTAATTCACGAAGCCTTTGAAAAATCTTGAATGAAAACAGACATAAGATAGAGAGGACTGAAAATCCTCAAGTCACCGGTTCAAATATGGTTCCTAGCACATGATTCATTTTGATATATCCAAAACAATTCCTTCTTGATTGAAAGGAATTTCTAAAAATCCAATGAACTTTGATATAAATGATTACTGAAACTGAAATTTCAATTCTAAATTTACAATGTGCCAATTTTGCAGATTGTGTTACATGATATAGAAACTCTAACTATAGTAAGTTAGATTGAGATGCACAACAATTTTGGGTTTGAAAAGAATATATTATTTATGCTTCATCATTGTCTATTTATTAACAATGCCATAGCTTTTTGAGAAAAAAAAATTCTTTTTCCATGGAAAGTTATCATGCACAATGAAAAAATTGGCTGCTGCAATGTCTCATTCTATGCACCAAATGGGTAATCAAATGCTCCCTCTTAATAGCAAAGAGATAATGCACTTGGATATCTGTTCTTCTGAGATGAGGCAATGTTCCACAGAAGATTACACAAGCTGCCGTACACTGTTTTTACCTGGAATGGGTTCCAAGCACTGCACAGAAAGTATCTCCTTTGAGATCTGATGGAAGTGGAGGGTCCTGCAATTAAAAATTCCCAGTAATGACCTGTTTAAAATAATGTTAAACTGATATTGATATGATTGAAGGAAGCCCAACATGCATATTTCTACCTTCAGACACATGGAAATGAATAAAAACATCTATATGTTGGTCACCTGAAATTGTTAAACTTCCATGATTGAATAATCCAAACACATTCACCACACCAAAAGCCTGAGTAAATTACCTTAAATGGATAGTTGATCTTAAGCACATAATTCTCCCCTATCGGTATGTCAGATCGCTCAAATGCGTAACTCCTCTGTGGCATGTTTCAGAAAAGCCAATTGCGAACAGAAAGGATATTTAAAAAATAGTACTTAGCACAACTCTGACCGATTCAAAAAATCGTGGATCATAAGAAATCAAAAATTCATATATCCAAAAGTCAGATCAATTTCAACTCCAGACCTTCACGGGTGCCATGCTAAATGTCGAAACATTGAGATCCACTAACTTCTTTGCTATTTCTGTCTTGAATTCTGATGCTACCTCCTAATAAATAATAACATAGAACATAGTTAGCAGTGGACAAGACAGGAAGTTAAGCCTATGTGCGTGGATGGCAAGCCTACGTGAAGCTTCGTATGGAAATCTGCAGGAGAAAGCTTAGACTCTGCAGCATCTTTCTGAATCTTCATTGCTGCTTCATTTTGGAACACAGAGCCTTTTGGAATTGCATATACACATCTATGCATATTCTTTACGACTACACAACAGCTGTGATATGAGCCTCCTGCTTGGACCTTCATTGTAGAAAGATATAATGCAAATATTGATCATCAATAATCTTTTATCACAATAGAACCAAAAACATAACTTTGTATGCAATCACTTGGATTATAAAATCAGTTAACTTACTTTTCCAAACAGATAGATGGTACCCATATTGGTACCATAAATTTCCTCATGGGCATCAAGAATATAGAAAAGCAAAGATCCATCAGATTCCTGCACGAATTCTGATTTCTCTTCTGAATCGGCACCAGAACATTCTTCCACTCCATTGGAAACAACTTCTCGATTCCCTGCATCCCTCATAGCCTGCCATTCAGCTATAGCTCGGAAAGCCAGCCCTTTTTCCTCTTTAATTTTTGCATTCAAAGAAAACCCCACTTCCCCCTCCTTCAATCCTGTCTCGACTTTCATTTCAACTACCTTTGCCGCTTGCTCACCTGATTCACTGTTCATCAAGCAATCCTCAGACTTACCTACAACCGCACTCTGGATTTCAGATTTCAAATCCTCCCCATCTTTCACCACCATATCCAAATCCTTCTCCCTGACCTTCTCATCATTTTGCCCCAAATGCATCAATGACCGATAATCAGTCTCTATCTTATCCAATTCACTCATTCGTAAGAAATCAACGCTGCCCATTACCATCTTTTCGATCTTAGCACAGTTTGGGGCTCCTAATGGTGATTTTCTAAGCTGCCCTCTCTTTCTCTTCTCTCTATCACCCTCATCCGGGGCGAATTCCGCAATCACATCGTCGACAATATTATCACAGCATAATTTAGCTTTATCATCACTTCTCCTCTTAAAAACCGAAGAAGTGAACATAGAAGAGATCCGTTGCTTACCCATTATCGCGGCAGCGGAGGAGAGAGGAGAGGAATAAGGTTTCTTCTGTTGCGGATCTTTTTCCTTTTTCTCTGGCTTCTTCTTTTTTGATCTTTCCGATTCTCCACCGTCTGACTCATCCGATGACAACGGAAATCCTGCCCGAGTCCAGTCTTCTTCCTCGCCGTCGTCACGGTATCCGAGGTTAGCGTAGGCGTCACCATCGTCGACAACAAAGTTACTAAATTCACTGCGGCGTTTAGCGACAATAGCACTGTACTCATCTTCGTCGACGGTGTCGTAGATTGGGGCTTCGATTTTGACTTGGTAGGAATTTTGGGGGCGTCGTTCACCGCGGCGGAATGCTCGGAGCCGTTCTAGAGCTTCTGCTCGGGCGGTAGCGTTGGCACCTCTGCTTCTTCGCCTTCCGACTTCTGTCGACTGATCTACTTCCATCTCTCCCAGCCGACAATGGGAATAAGATATCCTAGAATTCTTTATCTTCGTATCTAATTCGCTGAAATGCATTTTAAGTGTGGAAGCGCGGGAAACGTTTGGCGCCAAATAGGGTTTTCATGAGGATGACTTGGACAGCTGACTGAGAAAACCGCCACCCTCTATCGTTCCCTGCCCGCCCACATTGCTACGTCGGAGAAAATACAAAATTAAAAAAGAAAATAGAAAAAAGGACTAACAATTAAGATATTCTTGGAGTAAATGGCATTCGGCTACCATCATAAATAGATAC
>JAODPA010085876.1:0-24981 GCA_025585075.1 Nepenthes mirabilis
AAATTTAGTTCACAGGTAATTTTTGTGTCAATTTATTCATGATATATGATTTACATTGGTAAAACATATTTGTTGGGCCCCAATATAAGGGCCCATAAAAGCAAGGCCCAGAACTGCACCCCACGGGCCGTGAAAGCCAGGAAGCCTGAGAGGCCCAAAGCAGAAGTGGGCATTCCAAAGGCCCAAGACCACAGTAGGAGTCCGAGAAGTCTCGCCAGCTCACAAAAGGAGACGACCGAGAACCCCATGAATCCTGACAAGCCCCAGCTCAATCCGAGAAGGGATCCGAGGACCGCCATCCGCACGGCCGAGAGCGCCAGTTAAGCAACCTCGCTGACTCCCAAGGAACCTGCAAATACTGCCAGTCGCCGTCCCAATAGTGCACGCCTAGTCAAATCAAGACTGATATTCAAACCCTGTACGCCTGACAAACTCAGGCACTGCAGCGCCTCCAGTCGCATGCCACCCCGCCCACGTCAGCAGTAATAAATGCGGCCAGAAGGCCCGCCCATCAGTTAGCCGCCACGTGTCTACTCCCCAACTGCTTATTTCCCCCTATAAATACCCAGCAAAGCTCATTTCCAAAGGACCTGCTTTTTCTCCCAGAGCTTATTCCAGAAGGAGAACACCTCTTGGCCACTCAACCCACACTCCCCTGCGAGACGGAGAAAAAGAGAGTGAAAAGCTTCCCAGCGAGAGTGAAAAAGCCTCCCAGTGAGCATAACCTTTCACATTAGAGATATGAAATAAAAGACAAGGAAGGGGTTAACCCTCACAATTACACTTTGTAAAGACTTCAACCCAAATAGCGAAGCATTCAAAAAGGCCTTGAGTCTCGTGGTTTTTTCTCTCTTTTTACGAGGAGGTTTTTCACGTAAAAATCCGGTCCCCACCTCCCTCTCGTATCCAACATCTCAAATATTTGTGTTGCCTGAAAATCACGGATCCGACTGGATATCGAGGACCAGAACGCAACATTGGCGCCTTCTGTGGGAACCTGACAAAAAGCTCGTAACTTCCCACTCTCCTATAACGACCAACGCCCCAAAGATGATCAGCAGACAAGACAGTACCTCCACCCGGGAAGAGGAGCGCTACGACAGGTGCCTCCCGTCGGGTGGCAGGGTGAGTGGCGGTCCCGGCACTAGCGTGCGAAAGCTAGTGCAGAAGGTGGACAGCCTCACAAGAGCCGTCCGCACCCTCCGAGAGAAGGTGGACGGGCAATCTAGGGGCCCGTGTCCCGAAAGCCCGCATCCAACAGCGTCCCAGAGGCAGCATTCGACGCGGGCCCCTGGCGAGTTGAGGGATTACCTCGACAGGAAGAAGTCCATGAGCCAGGCCCCGATGAAGAAAGGGTTCAAAAGGCTCTGAAAAAAGGTCTTCGGACCCAAAATCGACGAAACAAGTCAGTCGGGAGGACGAGAAGACCCCCTGCCCCCGAGGACAGGGGAAGAAAAAAGAAGGGCGGGCGCCCAACTGAAGACCTAAGAACCATCCGGGCAAAACATCCCCGAGCAGTTGGTCCTTGGAGGAGAGAGGCCCTCAGGCCCGCCTGCTCTTACCGACTCTCTCACCAACATCCTGAGGCAGATTAGGGACGAGAAGTTTCTAAGATGGCCCAAGGCGTTGAAAAACTCAGAGGGAGGCGACGAGTAGGAGTACTGCCATTACCACTGCAGTCGCGGCCACGACACCGAGGACTGCAGAAAGCTCCAGGTGAAAATCGAGCGGCTGGTAATGGAAGGCTACCTTGACCGCTTCCTGGCACGACCCGGGCGCGGCCCCGGAGCAGCAGGAAGCAGCCGGTCACGCCGCTTAAAGGGCAAGGCTGTAATAGGCGCGGAGCAAGCATAACCACTCGCTCGAGCTCCAATACCGGCAAGATCAGCCCGAGAGATGTGGAAGAAGAGCATGAAGGCCCAGGCGCACGGACTGATGTAGTCGAAATATTTAAAGGCCCTGGAGGCCACCCAGTGTAACACGTGTACATCAATAAAAAATGTCCTTTCATTACGTCTGTTATGAAAGTCTTCTCATTCTCCCTCATCAAGGACAAAACAGTTCAGGAAAAAACTCCAAAAACTCGGTTTCCAACCGAGCGGTCCAAGCGGTCGGACCCCTGAGGTCAGGCAACAAAAATTTGGCTGTGACCGAGCGGTCCAAGAGGCAGGGCCTCAGAGGTCAAAACTCTAAAAACTCGGCTGTGACCGAGCGGTCCAAGAGGCCGGGCCCCAGAGGTCAAAATCCCAAAAACTCGGCTGTGACCGAGCGGTCCAAGAGGCCGGGCCCCAGAGGTCAAAACTCCAAAAATTTGGCTGTGACCGAGCGGTCCAAGAGGCCGAGCCCCAGAGGTCGAAACCCCAAAAACTCGGCTGTGACCGAGCGGTCCAAGAGGCCGGGCCCCAGAGGTCAAAACCCCAAAAACTCGGCTGTGACCGAGCAGTCCAAGTGGCCGGGCCCCAGAGGTCGAAACCACAAAAACTCAGTTGCCAACCGAGCGGCCCAAGGGGTCGGACCCCTGAGGTCAGGTAACAAAAACTCGGTTGCCAACCGAGCGGCTCAAGCGGTCGGACCCCTGAGGTTAGGCAACAAAAACTCGGTTGCCTACCGAGCAGCCCAAGCAGTTGGACCCCTGAGGCCAGGCAACAAAAACTCGGTTGTCAACCGAGCGGCTCAAGCGGTCGGACCCCTGAGGTCAGGCAACAAAAACTCGGTTGCCAACCGAGCGGCCAAAGCGGTCGGACCCCTGAGGTCAAAAGTTCAAATGCTAGAAGATCCTAAGATGATCACACGCTCAAGCCCGAGAAGTTAAAAGGCCAAGAACCTTAAAAAGGCCCCATGCTCAAGGCTAAGAGTAAGGCGCTGTCCACTGCGCCGCAAAAAAAAAAAAGAGAAAGAGAGAAAAGAGACTCGTACGAACAAGACAAAAAGAAACGTCTAAGGCACTGATACGTAAAGGACAAGTCTTATTCATAAAAATGAGTTTATATACAAGTATGACAAAGTAAGAAAAATGAACGACAATGTCATGAGAGGGCCTCTTGACTCTCTCCTCCGATGACCTCTTGAACTCTTGAAGATCCCGCCTGGCCCGCCAGAACTGGCTCCTCGGGCGAAAGAGGTCCCACCTTCAAGCCCTGCCCGAGCAGGTACGGGGAAAGGCCTCCCAACAACGCCGTATAAGTCTTCTGCACTTAAGGCGCTGGCGTTCCTAGGATTGAGGACGGCCACTGGAAACCGCGGACGGATCAGTCGCGCCACTCCACGGCACATGCGGATGCCATCCCAATACTTGGCATCCAGCACTGATGCCATCTCAGCAATCTGTACGGACGTCCCCAGTCTCTCCTCTTGGCGAAGGATCCGATCCTGCAAAAGGCTCTGGCGAAGCCGCAGGATCTTGACAGTGTCCTTCAAAGAAGCAATCTTCTCCTTAGCCTCAGCCAACTCCATCTCGGCCCGATGTGCATCCTCCCGAGCAGCCCTCAAATAGCTCATCTCCGAGCGGGACTGGGCAATCTCCCCCATCAACTCAATAAGTCCCCGGATCAAACCTTAGAACTACGGCAGATAAACTTATTAGAACAGAAACAACCTAAGGGGAACAGGAGGAAAAACAGAAGGTCACCTTAGAAACAAGAGGATCGAGCCCTGGGCCGTGCTCCCCAGAAGCCTCGTAGTCATGCAAATCTCTCCCAAGCACAACAGGCGCCCCCCCGGACCTGAGCCCTACAGCCGTGAAAGGCACAGAATGGCCGGCTTCAACGCCGACATCCTCAGGAAGCGCAGATGGTCGCTCGGCTTGGATCACGATGGGACAATCGGAAGGATCAAAGGGCAGGAGGTCGTCAACGCCAAACTCCTCGACCTCCACCACCTCTCGGACCGTCTCAGTCGTCATTCCCCTCTCAGTATCCACCATAGGGCTCCCGCCTCTTATGTCCTCGGAAGGATGATCAGCCCTATCCGAAACCTCACCAGACAAATCAACGGGAACCCCAGAGACAAAATCATCACAGGGGGGTTGGACGTCCGAGAGCTCAGCAATCGTCGCAGAAGTCTCAGCGGGAGGATTAGCAGTGGAAGTGAAGGCGAGACCTTCAGGTCCCGAGGACCCCGGAAGAGAGACTCCAGTCCTTGGCCTCTTGATCAAAGGAACATCATCATCATCGTTATCATAGGAGGACTGGATGTCCGGAAGCTCCGCGACCCGTGCAATGACTCCTGAGGACTCGGCCAAAGGATTAGCAGTGGAAGTGAAGCTGAGGCCTCTAAACCCCGAGGGCTCAAGCAAAGAGCCAGTCCCCGACCTCTTAGGCGGAGGAGCAGCCACGTCATCGTCGCTCAAGTCATCGATGTCGAAATCAGCATCATCATCATTGGAGGAGGCTCCATCAAGGGGACCTCCAATCCTCAGTGTCCCAGCTTCCTCAGTCCCTTCCCGGACTTCTCAGGAGAAACTGTACCAGAAGCCTCGGTCCGTGGCCCCCACTTGGCTTCCTCGAATCTCTCAGGGGACAGCCAAATGTTGCACTTATTCAGGTGAAAGGTCCACAGGTTGGCCAGAACTAAATCCGTGTACACCTTTACATTTTTCCTGTCCTCCTTCGTAGGATCAGAGCTATACTGGCAAGCCACCTTCCCCCACTTAAAAGGGACGGCCCAGTGCTCGTGGACACCGAGGAAGAAAAACTTATCCTTCCACCGCTTCGTAAAATTCGGGTTACCTCCGCATATCAAGGAAAACTTCGGGCGAGGAGTCATCACAATCCAGTCAAGGTTCTGTGTAAAGCGGAATATCACCTTGACCGTAAGAGCATTCAAGAGCTTCTCGTGACACCGGAAGAAAACGCACAAGGATACCAGATACCTCATTGCATTCGGCTGAAGCCTGGCGAGGGGCACTCCAAGTGCCCTCATGATGGCATAAAGCTCCTCCGCGATGGAAAACCGTAACCCACCTTTGAGGTGGACCTCATAAACGGTAATGAAGCCGTCCAGAGGGCGCCATGCCTTGTCATGCGACTCCGGGATCACCATGGCTGTGGACTCAGGGATTCGGTATCGAGCACGAATCTCCGCGAGCTTGTCAAGCGTCACCGTGGAGGCAATCTCTCTCATCCCAGGCGCCATGAACGCCAAATAACAAAAGTGAAGAAGAAACTCGAGCGAAGGAAAAATGGAAGCCCTCAACACTTGGAAGAGAAAACAGAACGCAGGCGCGAAGTTGGAAAATCTGACCAAGGAGGCGCATAAATACCCAGGGAATTCGAAGGGACGCACTCATTACCCTTGCCATGAGTCGCCCAGCCGTTCGTCACAGAGAATAATGGCCTTTCCTTCCCGAGGCACCTGACAGCGCGTCGCCTCAGCATTTAATGCGTCTCAGAAGCCCAAAAACGGCGACGCCAGAGAGCTCTCGGACCCAAAAAAAGTCCTGAAATCAACTCCCACCGAACTCAATGACGCAGTCATCCCGAGGACGTGCTTAAGCCCGGACGGCCGCACTCTGGCTAGCTCGGGAGCGCCCCCGTCAAGCGATAAGCACGCGCGCGGCCAGGTTCAAGCAAGGAGTAGCCAGTTACTCCAGAAGATCAGCAACTTCATGCCAAACGGTCAAGAGCCTCGAGCCTTTTGGCATGGGGGGTTATGTTGGGCCCCAATATAAGGGCTCATAAAAGCAAGTCCCAGAACTGCACCCCATGGGCCGTGAAAGCTAGGAAGCCTGTGAGGCCCAAAGCAGAAGTCGGCATTCCAAAGGCCCAATACCACAGTAAGAGTCCGAGAAGTCTCGCCAGCTCACAGAGGGAGACGACCGAGAACCCCAGGAATCCCGACAAGCCCCAGGTCAATCCAAGAAGGGATCCGATGACCGCCATCTGCGCGGCCGAGAGTGCCAGCTAAGCAACCTCGCCGACTTCCAAGGATCCTGCAAACACTACTAGTCGCCGTCCTAACAGTGCACGCCTAGTCAAATCAAGACTGATATTCAAACCCTGTACGCCTGACACACTCAGGCCCTGCAGCGGCGCCAGTTGCATGCCACCCCGCGTTTACTTATAAGAAAAGACGAACTACCCGCGTTTACTAAAACTAACACTCCGATTGATGTTACTCTTTATGAACGAATGGAGTAATCTAATCACCTCAATCTGATATTTATAAAGACTAAAATTTCTGTTGGTATTCGTGGTTTTGTCGATCGGTAAAATATTGTGCGGAACTTAGTAAGGGCTATTGATGAACAATTTGAGATTCCAGATAAAGTACCTACTAGCACCCTAATTATGAAATTTTTATTTTTAAGACTCACCAGTATTAAATGTGATTTTTGCAGAAGTATTGGCTCTACCTGAGTTGGTTGCAGAAAGAAAATGAACTAAAAACTACTTGTGGAGGAATCAGTAATTTGGATCATTCTAGCGGAAGCTTTGGCCTTCAAAATTCCACTGGTACACAACAAAGTGATGGTGTCAATATCAACATTAGATGCAACGGTGATAAGTTGCCATTTCAGACTGTCGATTCTGAATCTCATGAAATTGATCTGAAGTGCATCAATTTGTGGCCCTCAACAGATCCCCCAAAGCCATACAACACCGACATTTCTGTTGTTCACAGAGCCAGCGGTTCGTCATCGGGACTAAATTGTTCTTTTGGATCACTGGAATCTGGCATTCCCCATGCACCTTTCGATTCTCCCATCACTGCACAGTATCCTTGGTGTCAGGAAGTACCGGAAATGCACTTCAAGCATGAAAGTAACTTGAATCATCAGTTAGAGAATTGCTTAAACAATCCAGAATTGTGTCTTTCGCGGCAGATCATCCATGGAAATCTTGTGCAGCCCACTACATGCACTGCTTCTGGCCACTCCAGCAGCGAAAGCAACAACGAATGCATCAGTGAGATCAAGTTGTTGAGTGCTAAGCACAACAGCAAAGACATCAGGGAGTCCTTTCCTCTTGACTCCAAGAGCAACCCGTTAAACCCCCAAGCTCTCCAGCTGATTGCCAACACCACGTTCGACATAAAAAATCGTAGAGCTGGTCAGAGTAGCATATTCAGTTTGGAATCTGACATTGAAATTAAATCAGATTTCGGTTCTTTGAGTGATGACTCAAAGTTCTATTGGCTTCAACGTGATAATTTCACCACAAATCTTGGATTTGATAATGCAGGGTTTTCAGACTATTTTTCTCCAGAGATCATAACTGATGTTCCAATCCCCTTATTTGGAGCACCAAATTTTGACTATGAATATCTCTGTGATTCGTTGGAGTGTCCTGTCGTAGACCAGGGTTTATTCATCGCATGACCCAAGTGCATAGTTTGGCTTCTCTAAGGATGAAGACATGGTGGATCGGGATGATACTCCTGCCCATCTCTTGTCGGGTCTTTAACTCACTGTTTAAAATCGAGCAATGTATAATAGAAACAATTGCGAAACATTTAGCTCCATAAGCTGTTCTTTGCTGTTTAAGATAAAGAGAGCTGAATGTGGTGTTTGTGCATGTTGCTACACATGGAAAATAGGCAGATGAATGACAGCAACAGGCCACATTTCAGTGCCACAAATTTCATAGTACAAGTAGTACTTTGATTAGAGAGCGGTTGAGCAAACCTAATTTTATTCCCGCAAGGACCAAGAAATCGATTTCAAACAGGATTCTGCTTGAAGGAAAGCTATCTTTCACTCTCTTCTATACAAACTTTGTCCATCAAACAACATAATCCTAATTTCAAAGAAATTGACTTGCTTAAATAAGGCATCCTCCAATAACCCAATAAAGAGGAAACTAGTTGAAAAAAAGCTAACAACTGTGAAATCAGAGGGGTGGCTTAGAGGTGTACACTGCAGAGGTGATTTAGAGGTGCGCTCGCGTAAGACGGCTTAAAGATACTCCCGACAGATGGGTGGTTTAGGAATGTGCCCATAGAAGGCAGTTTAGAGGTGCGCCTGACAAATGGTGGTTTAGAGGTGCGCCTGGCAGAATGGCGGCTTAAAAGTGCGCCTACGGAGGGTGACTTAGAGGTGCGCCAGGCAAAGAGGCGGCTTAGAGGTGCGCCGGGCAAATAGGCGGTTCAGATGTGCGCCCGAGGAAGGCGACTTAAGGGTGCATCCGGCGGAGGGGCGGCTTAGAGGTGCATCTGGCAGAGGGCGGCTTAGAGGTGCGCACGCGGAGGGCAACTTAGAAATGCGCCTAAGAAGGCGGCTTAAAAATACGTTCGGTAGAGGAGTGGCTTAGAGGTGCGCTCACGGAGTGTAGCTTAGAGATGCGTCTGTAGAAGGCGGCTTAGAGATGAATGGCTAAGCTGCACTAGTGGGTCAACATCCTGGTTACTTGAGTAGATGGTTGATTCTCGGACAACGAGCTATTGACTCTAGGACAGAAGGCTCATGACTCTAGGATTGGGGGCCGAGGGCCTCCGAACAGGAAAAGGAGTGGGCAGAGGGCCAAAGGCCTCCAGGACTGAAGGAGGGCTGACGACCTTTCGACGGGCGGAGGGTTGAGGGCTTCTTGATTGGCGGAGGGCTGATAGCCTTCGGACGATAGGAGGGCTGAGAGCCTCTTGGTGGGCGGAGAGCAGAGGGCCTCCGGAACTGAATGAGGACTGATAGCCTCTGGATGCACAGAGGACTAATGGCTTCTGAACGAGAGGAGGGCTGATGGACTCCTAGCCAGTGGACGCCTAATGGCCTTTGGACGGAAGGAGGGCCGACGGCCTCTTGAACTGGCCGAGTGGGAGGAGGGCTGAGGGCCTCCTGGTGATGGAGGGCTGATGACCTCCAAACGAGAGGATAGATAAAAGTTTTAAGGACTAGAGGTGGCCGAGAGGCACTAGACGGGCGAAGGGCCGAGGGGCCTCTTGGATGGGAGAAGGGCCGAGGGTCTCCTAGCCGCTAGTCTGCTCTTGGTGAAAATTGGTTAGCAACGGTTATGCCCTTCTTCGAGTCATGAGGAGCCTTATGAAGCTTTTTGAACTTTTTCAATCTTGTCCTTCCAAACTTGAGGGTGTCTAAATTTATAGCGTAACTTGCAAATGCAATATTCTTATTTGAGTAATGTGGGACTTTTTATTTTGAAAAAATTATATTAAATTGTGAATCTATTGTAGGATCTGGCCCCTGAGCATATAATTGTTGGACCCATCAAAATTACATTGTAATTTTTATATTTAGAAATTTAGAGATTTCGTGAAAACATGTTTGTAAACACAGGAAAAAAAAAAAAAATCTGATGGTAACCGAGGGTGTGCAGCATTCATGGAAGCCCGACTTTGTCCCTGACGGTCCACAGATTGAGGGAAGCCCCAGTAATGGCCTACGCTAAAAGGTCTCGCTTTTCCTCTTATTCCTGAATAATTTACTTCAATATAATTTTCCCCTTTTGTATCCGCCTTTTTCAGGTGCTGGTAGATTGTCGAGGAGGAGAAGCTTCAATTGCTTACCCTAGAATATTTTATTTCTGCTTTTTTTAATATATTTTCCATGTTAATTTTGCTGGGGTGCTGTTCGGTGATAGTCAATGGGAAATGGAGAATCTCTTTGTCCGGATTTGCTTCTTGTTTGAACTTTATTGCCTGCGCTTAATTGGATTTGAACGATCCTTCCTTCGCGTGTTGCTGAATATCGTGAAAAACCTCTGGATCTTGATAGATGAAAAAGACTGGTTTTTTCTTTCGATAAATACTTATAAGCTTAGTGCTGGTGACGACAACGTTGAGTTGTTGAGAGAGAAAGACTCGGCATTCATGCGAGCCTCCCGGTGCTACGGTACGTAGTGGGTTTAGTATGTGCCAAAAGGGCTTTGAAAGACCCGACGTCATTTAGGAATAGATGTAGACCCCTTGACCAAGGATAATCAATTCGGTCTGAAGAGAAGATAGCGACCATTCTCGAGAACAAAAAAGACCGAAGAAATTGGTAGCAACATGAGAGTCTCTAGAACACTAAAGCTAGCCACTGATCTCCAATTATTCTTGACGTTATACACTATTCAATAAAGAATATCCACTCGTGGAAGGTGGAAGAGGGAGGAAGGGAAGAGCCCATGAGTTTTAAAGTGGTAGTAAAAGCGAAAAATCTTCTGGAGTTGACGAAAATACCAAAGATGTTATACTTTTAAAAGCCCATTTCCTATGCACACTAAGTCATTCTTTGCTCTTAAGAGAAGCCATCTATGAATAGGGCTTTCCCTCTGGCAACTCTGCTATTCCTTCCTTTGTTACTGGATATTTCATTTATTCGGAAAGCACTAAAGCCCTAGAGCTAGGCTAAAGAGCAAAGGATAGAAGGAACAAAAAGAAAAATTAGTAAGTCACTTAGCGGGAGGAGCGTAAGTCACTCAAATGTCTAGAGAGAAGCAAAGCCTTCTAAATTCAGATGTGGGATTTCCTCTGCTGTAAAAAAGGTTAATTCCAGAGAAGCATTCCAATCTTTTAATACTTTCCAGAATAAGTGCTGCTAGAATAAGAATGGCTATACCCAAGGTGTAGTTCATGATTCTTCAAGAAAAATAGTTTGTACAAAGAAAGAAATCTCTTTTGAAGAGAAAACAAAACAAATTTTCCAGTTCTAGCTTATAGGAGACTTTTTTTTAGCTGATTCAATCTTATATTAGTTTGTCCAACTTTGAAAGTGATATTGGTCTTTGTCTGACTCATATGCATAGCTCTACCCTATCATCCTCTGTTTAATTTATGAAAAATGAATGTCATAAGAAATTACATTTCTCTTTTGTGTTTCATGAAGGATTCAGACTAATACTCTTACAGTTAGGAAGTACTGTTGCACAAAATATGCTTTTCAGTAATTTCTCCATGGAACCACTGCTTGGTGGGTGTTAATTTAAACCATCTTGCAATTTAAGGCAGATCTCTCCCCCTTTCCGGTTGTTTTGAGATTAGAGTTTCTAGATTGTTGTTTAGGGGTCAGGAAAGGTGCAGTGCTCATGGTATATAAATTACTTGATGGTGCTGACTGATTTGGCACATAATGCTTGGGGATTACCTATTGATTTACTCTAGCGCATGAACCTATGAGGCAAGGGAAATATTGCATTGATTACAAAAGTATGGGAGATGGTCATTGTAATTGATTGATTATGGAAAATCTAGGACTTTTTAAAGCTATAAAAGAAGATCAATGAGACTAGAATTCAGCTGCTCAGTTCAAACTAGAATTCTTTCACATGACATCATAGTTGAAGCCATCCAACAAGCAGTTGACAGGGTAGTTTACATGCTTTCAGGCTGGAAATGTAAAGTTCTTTCTTGTTTAGGCTGAGACACACTGATACGAAGTGTGATGCTAGGAGTTTTGATGTATAAGACCTCTATCCTTGACAGAGTGCAGATTCCTTTACGAGGGGAACTTGGTGGGGAGTAAAGCAAGACGAGCCCAGTATATTGCTCATGATAGTCAGGAGGCTTTATACGGACAGAAAAAAAAATTGATGGATATAAATGCTCACACCTCTGGTCATTATCTGTCTTAGAGAACTTGACCCCCCCCCCCCCCCCCAAAAAGAAACACCCCTGTTGTTAGCTAAACGGGAGGAAGCTGATGAGGCTCAAGCCTCTGCCAATTTGGCAAAGGAAAAGTGATGTTTACCAATATATAACTCCTTGGCCTCTCTGCCTTTTAACTGCTTATAATTTTATGTTACTAATATATTTTTTCATGTGACACTGATACAGGAGTGTTTGATAGTTGGTCCAATGAATCATATATTTTCCATGTCTCGAAAGCCATAGAATTGAAATTTTCAAAGGAGTTACGACTAGGTGTTGAAAACTAATATTGGATACATATTTGGAGCCTTAATTCATTGATATGTGCATTGGAAGTTGGTGTCTCCAAAACCATAAAAAATTACCTTTAATTTTCACATTTTTCCTATGTTAAGGCTTTAATGTCGTCCCTATGTCATAACTTAGGCTTTATTGTTTTTATTTTTCATGCTTAGTCTTTATGGTTTCCATTTTCCTAATCTTGAAATGTGTTCCAAGATTAATGTTATAAGTTTGTTGAAGTAAAAATCATGTTTGGAGTTTTGACTTTCATAATAATTAAGCATCATGCTAGTTTTTTCTAAGTTCTATATCTCTCAACGAATTCCTTGAATGGTGAGCTTCCTTGCCCTGTATCTGTCATAATTTTCTCTGGGCGGTGATTTCCTGTATCTCATTGGTATCTTACTTGGATGGTGAGTTACTTTTCCGTTAGGTAATGAAATCTATATCCCATCAATACATCTATCAATTATCCTTTTTTATTCTATTGAAAACCTGATATCAGGCACATCTGCAGTTTGTTCTTATACAAGGACTGGGAATGGCTTGCAAGGGCTTTCCAACATTATTGTGGTATATACATAAAGAGAAGTTACTCGACTTGATTTTGGATGACTCATTGTTTATTTTCCTCTCCTCTGACCCATTTTCGCTTATTTGATATTCACCAAGACAATCTTTTATATCTGCTTTAGTGTTCAAGCATGACAGCAAACAGCAGGGTGATGTCCGCTATATATATATATATATATATTCTGTTCAACATATATTTTTGTTTTCAAAGCTTTTTGAGGAATTGCTTCCCATTACACAGAAGCAAACGCTTTTGGCACTTCAAGTTTAACATGATCATAGGAGTGGGTATGCACCTAGGATGTGTAGGTTCAGTCACAGATTCCTTGCATGCCCTTTTTGGGCAAGTAGAACTTGTGTTACTTCCTATGCTGTAAATATGCTATGCTGAAAAAGCATATTTACAGAATATACTAGGGTACACCCAGGCTTGCAGATTAACTGAAAAACATCAGAACTGAAAGAACTGAAGAAGACAAAATGCTCTTTATTCAATAAAGTCCGTGTTAGAGTGTCCCCTTGTATCATTTGTGAAAAAGACAGTTTAGATCCACAAGCACCTAGAGGGGGTTGAATAAGTATCCTTTAATAAAATCACAAATTTTAAAAATATTAGATGTAAAACAGATACACATAATAAATTATAGATCTAGATGTGCTTAAACATTTATTCATCAACAAAATATAAATAAGCGTAATAATAGTGAAAATATTGTTGATGCGGAATTTTGGTAATAAAGAAAGTATTGTAACATGTTTTCAGAGAATCTTTTAGGCTGTTAGTTGCCAGCTAAAAAGGTTCACTGATGTTGAGAATAGTCAACTTATAAACTGAACAATATACAAGTTATTTTAGTTGACGGACTCTAAACTAGTGACCATCTTAGGGCCCCCTTTAGATCTGCAGCCTAACAGTTACCCAGTTACTCTTAATTTTACTGAGTGAATCTTCCGATCTCAAATGTCTTCGTAATAAATTTTGAGAAATATGGAATTCACTGTCTTCTAACAAGACTTGATTTTTCACAAAAAGAAAAAGACTCAATTTGAGGAAGAAAATATACTATGACTTAGTATTTCAAATAACATGGTGTCTCCCATAAAATTAGAAACAAGATATTACACACTCGATAATCTAAAATCTGTGTTTTTTTTTTAACAAGAATTTGTTTTGCCCTTGGTAAACTGATTCTTCTGCCTCCGAAAATCAACACAGATTGCATAGTTCAGTCAAGGCAATTTTTCATTTCAAAGTAGTAGAAAAAAGGTGTCCCACTTGAGCACCCAGCATGCAGTTGATCTTTGATTTTTTACTGTAAATTTATCACTTGAGCTTCCATCATGCACTACACTTTGCAGGTCAACTCTAGAAGTGTTATGCACTTCATCAGCGTAAGTGTCAACCTCATGCAACAATTGCGGTTTGGCTCTAGAAATGATACATTGTCCTTCAGCATAGGCAACTAGCTTGCAGGCCACCTGCAATTTAGCTCTGAAAATGAAATAACCTTCTTCAGCATGAATGCCTAGCCCATGGGCTACCTGCGGTTTGGCTCTGAAAATGTAATAACCTTCATCAGGATGAGCGCCCTAGCCCATGGGCTACCTTCAGTTTGGCTCTGGAAATGAAATAACCTCCCTCAGAATGAGCACCTAGCTCGTGGACTACTTGCAGTTTGAATCTGGAATTGACATAGCCTCCACAGCATGAGCGCCCCGTCCGCGTGATACTTGCGGTTCATTACTTTACATTGAATGGATTATATTTGCTTAACATTTTCCCAAACCATCACTTTGTAAATGTTATAAAACATATAATGTCAGGGAATACTCCAGCCATTAAAGATCCAATTATTTGTATTATCTATTGAGTGTATCAGTATACTTTTCTGAGTTTTGAAGTTGCCGATAAAATAATTTAAGAAAGAAAAAATGCATCTGGACAGCCTTACCTTGAGGTGCAGCACATTTTGTTAGAAATCGTGGTTCTAAGAATAACATTGAAGAACCTCAGCTTGCATAGTTGTGTTAGCATATATGCGTGGTTGTGCATCTTCCGATTAATCAAAATTTCTAGATACCAATTTCCAAGAATTGATTTGGGTTGAATAATTATAATCCTCAATCCCAGTGGTCTATTTGCCATACTCAGCTCCTCTGAGGACCTGAGTTCTTATATTTGATTGTTGGGGAGTTCATAAAACACTAGATATTTCCTTATAGAATGTTCTGGTGCCTGATTTATTTTTGCTCTTGCAATCTAGTTTGAGTATATGTCATCTATGTTTTAGGTGTTGGTGGCGGTTCCTCAAGCTGTACACAGTGAGGAAGCAATTAGGCAGAAGCTGTGTGACGACTAAAACCATTATGCCTTATGTTGTTGCCATGTATGTATGATTGATTAATGCATTGGTTATTATTTATGATAGCATGGTTGAACAACAGACTGATCACTCAACTTCACTCTGTGCATAATTTTGTGATGTTATACCAGGTAGAGAGGATCATCATCTGCCCTTTTGGTGTGTAAACTTTGATAGCTAACATCGTGTTGTCTGGATTTGAAGAATGTGTTCTGCTGTTCTGTGGTGGTCAATTTGCTACAAGTGGAACTTGCTATTGAACAGGATTCACGTCTATTCTTTATCACACAGTGTAATAACAATGACATATATGGCGATGATCCCATCATAGATTTGTTGGGGTCACTCCCGAGTGGCAGTAGTCTGCGGACTCCATTGGAAGAATGGATGAGGACTTTGTTTGAAGCGTCATGTCCGAGAGGACGTCGACGAGGACTCTTAAAGTGTAGGCGTTGGCTCTATCCTCGTAGGCCTGCTGCGGCCGTTTCTGCAAGTAGGTTGGTCACCTACTCTGCTTGGAAGTTGTGGCGGCCACAACTTCCCAGGTGCCAGGCCTGCCATCTGGTACGTCAGGCGTGCACCTGCCATGGCAGGCCTAGGGGCGTAGGTTCTGTAACCTATTGCCAGTAGGGTGGCTGGCTGTCCACCCTGCCTCTGTATATATATATATATAGGGCTGAGACATTTTTGGCATGTAGAGCTTTGAGAGAGAGAGAGCCGTGGGCAAGCTTTGTAAAGATAGAGTGAGAAACACTTTAGTGAGAGAAGAAGTTGCACACTTGAGATTGTTTTCTTTCGTTTGAACTTGTGTAGCTAACACTTGTAAACAATCCTTTTATAGTGCATTCTTTCGTAATTTTTCCCTTGTTGAAAGAAGGATTTTCCACATTAAATTTGTGTATTCTCTTTCGTTCTCTATCTCTACTTTTTGTGTCCGTCCGAGAGTTCTGCTCCGTGTAGCTGTCCGAGAACCTTGTCCGCTCGGTCACCGTTGCCTTCCGCGCGTCTTGCTCCAACAAGTGGTATCAGAAACTTGGTTCTTTGAATGGTGATCTTGTTGCTGATGGGGGTTGGAAGTAAGATGATATGTTTGAACGGATCAAACTTTGACACTTGGCAAAGCAAGATGTCAGACTTGCTCTTCGTAAAGTCCATGCATAATCCCGTTTTTGCCGCAACAAAGCCGGCGGATAAAACGGACGAGTAGTAGACGTTGGAACACAAGCAAGTGTGCGGCTATATACGGTAGTTTGTGGACGACAACGTGTACAATCACGTTCGGGGTGAGTCCAATGCCAAGACGCTTTGGAAGAAGCTGGAAAAGCTCTTTGCCTCCAAATCCGGAAAAAACAAAATTTTTCACTTGATGCGGCTGATGCAAGTACGGGGAGTCGAGGACGTGGTGAGTCCAGATTTGCCTCCAAATTTGGAAAAGCTCTTTGCACTCCGAAGTCCTTGTTACTGAATGCAGGGGAAGGAGTCGAGGACGTGGCCCAAAGCCTGAAGAAAAAGGACAGAGTAAGTCACGCTCCCGGTATCAAGACATGGAGTGCCACCATTGTGGCAAGAAAGGCCACATCAAGAAGTTTTGTTACAAGTGGAAGCGTGAAAATGCTAACAAGCAAAGGGGCGAGAAGAGACATGGCGAGGAAGAGTCCTCGGTCTGTTGTGACAGGAGAAGATCTCCTTTTGGCCCGCGAGTCTGAGGACTTAGTGGCCGTGGCTGAGCAGTCCTCGGATTGGGTAGTGGATTCTGGCGCTTCAATCCACGTTACCTCTAGGAAAGAACTGTTCTCCACTTACACTTCGTGCACCCCAGGAGTATTAAGAATGGGCAACAAGGAGACATCCGAGTTCATTGGACGTGGTGACATCACCTTGCTGATAAGCACTGGAGCCCGATTGACTTTGAAGGACGTCCGACACGTCCCAGATATTCGTATGGATATCATTTCAGCGGGACAGCTTGACGATGAAGGCTATTGCAGCGTCTTCTGTGACGGCAGTTTCAAGTTGAAAAAGGGCTCCATGGTGGTTGCCCGAGGAGTAAAGGCTTCAAGCCTTTACGTAGTGAAAGCCCAGGCTGAGGTGGCTGAGGTGAATGCCACAAGAAGTGTGGAGTCCTCGGATCTGTGGTACAAGAGGCTCGGACACATGAGTGAGTATGGCATGAGTCATCTGGCAAAGAAGGGTCTCATTTTGGAGATGGATGGAGACATGCCGAGGACTTGCCCTCACTGCATGGCAGGGAAGCAACGCAGAGTCTCCTTTTCAGGAGATGTGTCTTCCAAGAGGTCCGAGGTTTTAGAGCACGTCCACACTGATGTGTGTGGTCCCCTCCCGAAGAAGTCATTTGGGGGAACACAATATTTTGTCTCCTTTATTGACGATTGCTCGAGGAAGCTGTGGGTGTTCCCTTTGAAGACCAAAGATCAGGTTACGGGAACCTTTGAGCAGTTCCATGTCCTCGTTGAGCGGGTGACCGGGAGGAGGCTAAAGGTCGTTCGAAGCGATAACGGCGGGGAGTATATTGGGACGTTTGATGCCTACTGTAGAGCTCACGGCATCAGACATCAGAAAACTCCACCTAAGACGCCACAGTTGAATGGCGTGGCAGAAAGGATGAATCGCACCCTGATGGAAAGGGTCAGGTGCATGTTGTCTGAGGCCAGGCTTCCGGGATCCTTTTGGGCCGAGGCCTTGAAGGCGGCCGCCCACGTGATCAATCGGTCACCAAGTAAGCCTCTGGATGGGGAAGTTCCGGAGCAATCTTGGACCGGGAAGGAGCCAGCATATAACCATCTTCGGACTTTCGGCTGTAAAGCCTTTGTTCATGTTCCGAGAGATGAGAGGTCTAAGCTGGAGCCAAAGACAATGCAATGTATCTTTTTGGGCTATGGCGAGGATGAATTTGGGTATAGACTTTATGACCCAAAGGAAAAGAAGCTGGTCCGTTCCCGAGACGTGGTCTTCGTTGAGGACGAGACCATCGAGGACATTGGGAAAGAGATGAAGTCTCAGCCCAATACTTCCCGGACGGACAAAGTTGGTTGTGGCAGTGTCCGTCCAGTGCCTCTTGTGTCCGGCGTCAGCGGACCAAGAGCGGATGCCAACCAGGATCAGGCGATTCCAGCGCCTCAGGATCAGGTTGAAGGTTTGGCACCTCAACAGGTCGAGGTGGCCCCTGTAAGACGGTCGTCCAGGCAGAGACGTCCGTCCGTCCGCCTTCCAGCAAGTGAGTATGTCCTCCTCACTGATGCTGGAGAACCAGAAGACTTTGGCGAAGCCATGAGGAGCTCTCAGAAGGATAAATGGTTTGAGGCCATGAAAGAAGAGATGGCCTCACTTCACGAAAACCATACCTTTGAGCTGGCTAAGCTACCCAAGGGGAAGAAAGCCTTGAAGAACAAATGGGTTTTCCGGCTGAAGGCGTCCGAGGACATGAGCGCCCCAAGACACAAGGCACGCCTTGTAGTAAAGGGATTTGGTCAACGAAAGGGTGTTGACTTTGATGAAATCTTCGCACCCGTCGTGAAGATGTCCTCGGTCCGTGTAGTGCTCGGACTGGCAGCAGCTTTGGACTTGGAGGTTGAGCAACTAGACGTTCGGACAGCTTTTCTCCATAGAGATCTAGAGGAAGAGATCTATATGGAGCAAGCAGATGACTTTGAAGTCAAAGGAAAGGAAGGACTTGTCTGTCGTTTGAAGAAGAGTTTGTATAGGCTGAAACAAGCTCCGGGACAGTGGTATCGGAAGTTTGAGTCTGTTATGGTCAGACAAGGGTACCATAAGACTTCTTCGGACCACTGTGTCTTTGTTCAGAAGTTCTCAGAAAACGACTTTGTCATCCTTCTCCTTTATGTGGAAGACATGCTGGTGGTCGGACGGAATAGTGCTCGGATCATGGAGCTGAAGAAGCAACTAGGGCAGTCTTTCGCCATGAAAGACCTCGGACCGGCGAAACAGATTCTGGGGATCAGAATTTCTCACGACTGAGAGGGCAAGAAGCTTTGGCTGTCTCAGGAAGGCTATGTTGAAAAAGTGCTTCAAAGATTCAACATGTAAGGGTCTAAGCCTGTCAGTGCCCCATTGGCCAACCATTTCAGGCTGAGTAAGCAGCAGTGTCCGTCCTTGGACACTGAGAAGGCGCGCATGAGTAAGGTTACTTACTCCTCGGCCGTTGGCAGCTTGATGTACGCGGCCGTTTGTACTCGGCCGGACATTGCTCATGCGGTTAGCCTTGTGAGCAGATTTCTTTCAAACCCAGGTATGGAACATTGGTCTGTAGTGAAGTGGATTTTCAGATATCTACGCGGGACCTCCAAGACGGGTTTGCAGTTTGGAAAAGAGAAGCCTCAGCTGATTGCGTACACAAACGCAGACATGGTCGGGGACGTTGATTCTGGGAAATAAACGTCCGGATACTTGGTGAATTTTGCGGGAGGGGCGGTCTCCTGGCAGTCCAAGTTACAGAAGTGCGTCGCTCTCTCCACTACGGAAGCAGAGCTTATTGCTGTGACCGATGCCTGTAAGGAAATGCTTTGGATGAAGAGGTTCGTCTAAGAATTGGATCTAAGGCAAGAGACGTACAAGGTCCTTTGTGATAGTCAAAGTGCCATTCACTTATGTAAAAACTCCTCATTCCATTCTCGGTCAAAACACATTGACGTGCGATATCTTTAGATGAGAGATGTTTTTGATGATGGGCAGCTATCAATCAAGAAGGTCCGATCCAAGGAGAATGGCTCGGATATGTTGACAAAGGTTTTGCCAAAGGGAAAGCTGGAAGCTTGTTGTGACATTACCGGTCTGACCAACTTCACTCCCATTCGGTCGTGAGGGGAAGTTTGTTGGGGTCACTCCCGAGTGGCAGTAGTCCGCGGACTCAATTTGAAGAATGGACGAAGATTTTGTTTGAAGCGTCATGTCCGAGAGGACGTGGACGAGGACTCTTAAAGTGTAGGCGTTGGCTCTATCCTCGTAGGCCTGCTGCGGCCGTTTCTGCAGGTAGGTTGGTCACCTACTCTGCTTGGAAGTTGTGCCGGCCACAACTTCCCAGGTGCCAGGCCTGCCATCTGGCACGTCAGGCGTGCGCCTGCCATGGCAGGCCTAGGGGCATAGGTTCTGGAACCTATTGCCAGTAGGGTGGCTGACTGTCCACCCTGCCTCTGTATATATATATATATATATATATAGGGCTGAGACATTTTTGGCATGTAGAGCTTTGAGAGAGAGAGAGCTGTGGGCAAGCTTTGTAAAGATAGAGTGAGAAACACTTTAGTGAGAGAAGTTGCACACTTGAGATTGTTTTCTTTCGTTTGAGCTTGTGTAGCTAACACTTGTAAACAATCCTTTTATAGTGTATTCTTTCGTAGTTTTTTCCTTGTTGAAAGAAGGGTTTTCCACGTTAAATTTGTGTATTCTCTTTCGTTCTCTATCTCTACTTTTTGTGTCCGTTCGAGAGCTCTGGTCCGTATAGCTGTCCGAGAACCTTGTCTGCTCGGTCACCGTTGCCTTCCGCGCGTCTTGCTCCAACAAGATTTACCTTGTACGGTAAGCCTAGTAAAGCAGGAAATTTCATTCTCTTAACTCGAGGCTGTGATCATTCACCTGCAACTTAAATTTCATGCGATGGAAACCTGGATTATGTTTGAAAGTCTGTATTTGCTTTGAATAATTACAGTTGGGGGAGATGTTGGTTGAATGTTTAAATATGGAAACATAACTCCAATTGCAGAAAATGAAAGAAAGCCTGAGTATCGACTAAACTTTTTTGGATTTTCACTTATGTAGAGGTGCAAAGGTGATGAAAGTTGCATAACTTAAAAGATTCAAAATATGATCCTAATGGGTTCATTTAACGGGAGCTGTTGGCAGAAGATTCGGGAAGAAGAAAAGCCTGATTCCGTGGGAGAGGACAATGAATCAAGGCTCTGTCAGAGGGAGTAAAGCTGAAAGCGCCGTGTACATGTTCTTGTCACTGAAGCTATCGGCCAGGTATATCAAATTTTCGATCTTCAATGGTGCCTTAAATTATGGGTTTGACATCTTATCTAACTATTTTGTTGTCTATGAATTTTTAGATCACATTGTCATTGCAAAGCCTTGTGAATATTACCCATTATCTGTTTGAACTTTGCATCTTTCATTTTTCATGAATGCTGGAGATCATCTTTGACAGAATTCCCTTGAATTTGCTATGTTCTTCCTGACTTAACACATTACTTGGTGGCTTGGTGCTCATGGTCTTTGCACACATTTTCCCTAAAGACTTGGACCTATAAGGGTATCTTATAAAAAGAGGGGAAAATGGGAGGTTCCCACCCTCTTAACATACTCGAATTCCGGAGGTAGGAAAAGGGAATGACTATGGCTTTAACATGTATTCTAGGGTGAATTGTATAAAATAATTATAAAATGCCATTTTTTATATTTTCTTTTTTATTACATTCTTATTCCTTTATAGAAAAAATAAATAAATTTATCAGTTTTCAACTTGATTTTTATATATTTAAAGTGATTAATTAAACACAAAAATATTAACTTTTAATTATGTTTTGATNGTGATTAATTAAACACAAAAATATTAACTTTTAATTATGTTTTGATCTTATTTTATTATTTTTGTTGCGTATCACGAATTCAGGTTATCTTATGAATTAGAGGGTCGCCAATCGAATCTCCATGATGGATTGATCTGATGCAAATCCGGTCTCCATAACCTCTAACATGAACCCTGCACAGCACAACTGAAAACAAGAGGTTAGGAGACGGCAGGAATTACTCCCACCATATATCCTCCGACGTTTAAATCAGAGGTCTTTCTAAGAAAACAGAAAGATGGATGATCCGTAGATACATGTAGCAATGGACTGAGTGTGCGGTCAGTTGATGGACGGTTTAGACGTGTGCCCTATCGAGGGGCGTCTTAAGATACGGTAATTTGTATGGCCGTTCTAGATATTGTGGGGTTACTCTTAAGAGTTGACTGGGCACTTGGTAGAAGAGATAAATTCTAGAATGGCTTAGGGGATAGTGCCCTCTATGCCTCTTTTCCCTTTTTCTCCTCTTTCTTCTTTGACCTCTTCCCTCGAAAACATTCTCCTTTGCCCCCTTCCCTTTTTGCTGAGATTAAAGGAATATTTATAGAATAGGCTGGTGATTTTAACCGCTTGTTAAATTGTTTCCAACGGACAACTGTTGGAACCACCCGTGTGGATAAGACAGAGCGGTTGAGTGGTTTTTCTTCCTGAGTTGGGTTTACCAAACTCATCACTAGCCCCCCATGTCGAGTGGTTTAAAATTTCTAACCCCCGGCATGCTTTTGATGGGATGCCGCATATAGGATTGGTTTTGTTGCCTTATCATCTTTGAGAAATAATGCTTCTTAATTGGTCGCACTTGCCCCTACTAGGGGGTCTGGCGATGAGAATGGGTGGTTATCGGCTAAGCCTTAAGGCTATTGTCGCCAGGCTTTTACTAGCCTAAGCCGTCTTCCGCATGTACTCGTTGGTGCTCGGTCCTATTAAAGGACGTCATGGCTTTCATGCATCTAGTCCTAATCTGTTGACTGATGGTGCTCAGCCCTTCATGAAAGAGTTGTTGCACGCATATTGAAAAGCCCCCTAAAGTTTTAAATTCGACCGTGCATGTGCCGCTTGATGACAGAATCGAGGTTTAAATTTGACCTCGTAAAGGCCGCTCGGTGATGTAACCGAGTTTTAAAAACCGACCTTTTCTTAGCCGTTCGGTGATGTAAACGAGTTTCAAAATCCGATCTTTTTTGGACTGCTCGGTGATGTAATCGAGTTTTAAAATTCGATCTCTTTAGGGTCACTTGGTTTGTGACCGAGTTTTTATAAGAGGTGAATCAAAATTCACCCGACTTATGGGCAGTCTCGGTCAATCATGATATGCAATAATATACAAGCACCCGTATGAACAAATAAAATTAAAGTATAGTTTAGGCAATCAATATGATTCATGTAAGACTTACCTTGATTTGACTTGGAATCATCATTGGCGTTTAGGGTAGATGGCGTTTTGTGCCATTGGAACTAATTGATCGTCTTAGGTGCACAGATTGCATACATCACTTTGGTGGGTCTTCCAAGCACTCGGGCAGTCCGAACTTCATGACTCATGCTCTGTCACTAGTCGATAAAAATTGAGGCCAGCATGGAATTTAGATGGGCAACTCTGATTGTGGTGCGATAGGTAGTGGGCTGCTCATGCCCAGCCCCCCATCTTGAAAACCATGGCAGCTTTTGTAAAGTATTTATCGCCAGCCCCGATGAGGGACGTTACTTCAGGACTGGGCTTGTTGCTATTTTTGGACAGATTTTAAATAAAAGCTTGTCCTTGTCCTTTAGATGGAAGCTTATCTCATATCATCGGGCAAATTTTGAATGGAAGCTCATCTTATGTCATTGGGCAGATTTTAATAAGATGTTTTTCCCTTATCCTCCGACGGAAGCTTTTCTCCTTTTCTACCCTCGGATATATATGAAAACTTGTCCATGTCCTTGGACATATTTTGGACGAAAGCTTGTCCCATATCCTTGGACATATTTTGGATGGAATTTTCACTTCCACTCTTAGGCAGGTTTGTGATGGAATCTTCATTTCTATTTTCGAACCTGTTTGTCCTTGTCCTTGGATTTGGGCACCAAAATTGAGATAGCCAAGTTGACTAATGATGTTGAGTCTACACTGTTTGAGGATAAGAAACAAGTTTTGCCCAAGCACTTGGAACTAAGCCCCCAGCGCAATGTTGGGACAAGCGAAAATCGAAACAGTTGAAACTATTAGAAAACTGTCAATAAAGGTCGTTGTATTGGATTTAGTCATTTCTTGTGGGAAGTATTGTTATGCTCGCTGTGCACGCGACGATGTGGCCTCAAGAGAATTCCAGAGTAGAATTCCCGGAGTGGCAAAGCTTTCGAAATGGATTAACTTTCGAAGTGGCCAAACTTTCGTAATAAACAAAATTCGGAGTGGATTATCTTTCGGAGTGGCCAAACTTCCGGAGTGGATTATCTTCCGGAGTGAAAATTTCAGAGTAAACAAAATCCGGAGTAGATTTTGTCCCAGTCAGTTTGGATTTTATTTCGGAATGGATCTCACTTCAGCCGGTTTGAATTTTATACCGGAATGGACTTATGGGTGCCCGAAAATGCTGGAATGACACTGTAGGCGCCAGTTGGGCAAGTAGAAAAACCAATTGCTCGTGAGAGAGAACCGGAATGGATCCGCGTCCGGCTGTCTATGAGAGGAGATTTCAGAATGCTTTTTGGCCGGCTGCTTGTGAGAGCAGATTCCGTAATGCTTTTTGGCCAGCTGCTTGTGAAAAAGGATTCCATAATGCTTTTTGGGCTTCAAAGTGGATAATTGCCGGAGTGCCTTTTGGGCTTTAAAGTGGATAATTGCCGGAAAGCCTTTTGCAACTAGCATTTTAAGAGAGGAAATGCCGGTGTAATTTTTGTCTAGCCTTTCCAAAACAAAAATGCCGGTATGCTTGAGCATTCGACTTTTTGAGAAGATTTGATTTGTGGTCTCGTAATTCATAAGATAACTCGAATTCGTGTTACGTAATAATTTTATTTTAGAAACTGAAGAGAGCATAACATAGTAGGTGATCTAAATAATCATCACGTTGGCAGAAAAAAAAAAAGGATAATAATTTCTCTTTCAAAGAACTTTCTGAAAATCTGATTTGGGATCTCTAAAATAACTTTTCGATCTAATTTTTTGATCCAAAAAATGTTCAAAAAATCTTTAAATAGTGACTTTTTTTTAATTTAAAGAAAGACTTTTTTTCAAAAAATTACAGTGACTGATCCTCGAAAAAATCAATGTCAATTCAATAAAATTGGGTCTTCAAGTTTATTGGAAAATCAAATGGGAGCGAACGTGATGATCAAAGAGCTTCAAACGGCTCCAACTCGCGTTAATTTGCTGGGTCAACCCACGAAAGCCCTCCGTCTCCTATTTCGGTTCAACCCACATTTAATGTGCATTAATTATTATTTTATTTCATGGGTTTCATTTTTAATCATTATTTTTCATTTAATCAGACGATCGTTTTTTGAATTCTCCCGCTTCAATTTTCTTACCCTTCTTTATTGTCTCACTCCCATACACCGGTTCGGAAGCGTGGGCCACCGTCATGCCTTGTTTCGCATGCCATGCCCCCTCCACAAGTCAAATGATTTTAAATGAGATGGGAAAACGTAATTTTTAAATA
>JAODPA010085887.1:0-14971 GCA_025585075.1 Nepenthes mirabilis
TATTCAATTAGTAATCAATTACAATAAAATTATGATCATTTGCCATTTGCACAGTGGCATGTCGTAATTTTTTTAATACAAAAAAATATTGATATCAGAGTAACCCAATAATAACATGACTTTGTTAATATATCAGATATCGTCTGATTCTATCCCAATAATGATGTTTTGTTCGACTTATTCAGTGCAAACCAAGCCTATTTTATCCTACTTTGTGAAGTTTGAGCATTGCCAAACAAATATCTTCACACAAGTGTTAACAAAAGAGTAAGGATTTCAACATTTCCAAAATAAAGATATGATTTGCCTCAAGAATGAGTTCGTGGGTCAAATTCAAATTTTTTCACAATAAAATCAAGAGGTCTTTGGTTAGTTAACCCAAATTTAACTTAACCATGAGTTATCAGATGGAGGAGCTCAACCGCTTCACTTAGCCTTCTTTCTGCGGTGTCTCTCGCAGCCGCCCCGCGGTGGTTGTTCCTACATGGTGGTGGCAACAACGCATTTTAAACATAAAGCAATATGACACGGGACACAAATATAACACGACAAAGGCACGTTAATTGACATTCATAGTTTATTTATAAATATAACCATATAATTATATATCAATGATTTACTCATATTGTTTTATTATAAATATGCATACTTCATGTTAGATTGTATATAAAAAATTCATAGGAAAAAAACNATATCTGATATTGATATGTAATATTTGATATATTTAATACTAATATGGCGCAACATGCTCGATACATATTGGACATCCATACGCTAGCCGGGAAGAAGTATGCCGGTTCTTAGCTCATAGTTTCTCGTAGCCTAAAAATGGAATATGGATATGGGAAAAGGAAGGCAGCATCTGACCTCTTCTCCATGCTTGTCTTTCTTGCGAGATCCTCTACAGCAATATGCAACCGCTTCAAAAGAGGAGTTAAGCTGCGGATGGCTTCAATGCCTTTCTGTCTATGGCATATCTTCTTCAAAAGCTCACAAGCAATGAAGTATCCTTCCTCTTTGCTCCTGAAGAAGAAGAATACGGTAACGCTAATTCCACAGCTAAAGATTCAACACCAGCAAAGTTTTTTGAGCTGCAAACTCAAACAGGAAGAAAACCTTAGCAGCTCCCAAAGAATTGTTTCGACCGATCCACGGTGATCAATGAGCACGTCTGCTAAATGCGGATATCGTGCAAGGTTTCGGAGAATAGACATGGCGTGTTTTAGCACCTCTTGATCGGGTATGCTTCGGCTTACTGATCGGATCTGCTTTAATAATATGTTGATTGCTCCAGCATCCACCAGCACCTCGCAGCATTTCTGGGAAACTCCCGTTGCCCTATCTGGTAATAAACAGACATGATAACGTTTAAAACCGTTTTCCAAGCAGTTAGCACCCAATTGTCAACACTAGGTTACAGTCCAATTTACACAACATCGAGCCATATATCATTATCGGATAACCCAGATATCGATATTTCTTAATACGGTAATAAAATTGTTATATATTATCATAGCTAAAATGTATTGCAAAATTTCTAAATGATAAAGAACTACTTCAAAATCACAATTGATAAAGAAAAATTAACCAATATCTTAAATATTCAGTATATTGAACGATATTTTGAATATTTTTTAATATATCGTTGTGATGAGAATACATCGTGATATTATCTTGATATTAGGAAGACCCAATACTAATATATGTTGGCCGATATATAAAATATCGCCCAATATTTTCATCAATGTCAACACCCGATTTGCTTTGGAGACAATGAATAACTAGTTATATCAAAAGAACAGCGTATATGGTTAGAATTACACATGCAGCCAACATCAATTCACGAGACACAATACTCACCTAAAATTGCACAATTGCGAAGAATGTTGCTGAGGCTTTTCATGCCCAATAGTTCATTAAGAGCTGCTATGTGTCTGTTGATAATACGCATCCCATCATCCACATTTGCCGCAGACTTCTGTACCCTTAAGCGTAGTTCCATCAGCTGCCCTTTCTCATCCCTCCGTGCGAGGTAGCCTTTCCAGTATGACTGCAAAAATTTTGAAGGCCGGTCAAGGAAGGATTCAGTATATATATACGTATATTAGACAAATATTCGTGAATTGAGGAACAAATAATCAGAAAAGGTCTGCATTTGCATAATCAATTGGGGGCTGTAACACAGACCAAAAAACGGATAGTGTTTGTGCGTAAGGTTGGTAGAATCATTGTATCTAAAGAACGCATGTGTTTAAATTCGACATAATTTTTGCAGCTGATTGTGTGCCTAAAAGGTGCTCATGTTATAACGCCACTTTCCTTATGACATATTTACATCTTACGGATGCAAATGGGTTCGTGTGAATCAATTCAAAAATATAATAAAACTTTTGTTTGATTGCATGTTACATTAACGAAATCAAACACGAAACTATAATAAAAACAAAATTTCTGGTATTAAAAAATTATTTTTGAGAATAAATGATGATAGTAAATCTGAATTTTGTAGAAATTCATCATATCAACATCTATGGCACACACATCTATATATTAACCAATATGACACTAGAAAAACATGTCAAAAATGGCCACAGTTAGAAGTTGTGAGGGTTGAAAAACAGTTAGGAGTTATGATGGTTGAGAAATTTGTTAATGAAACTTCCAATACCAACTTCCATAGCCACATAAGCACTACATGTGCGCCACTAATACGTTACATGTGTTACGTATCTAAATGTCAATTCAATGTAAAACTTTATAATATTTATAAAATTGAAAATCCATAACATTATGTCAATTTAGCATTTGAGCAAAAATTATAATTATTTTGAATTATATCAAGCTTTCTCGCATTTCGCAAAAGTTCCACTACTTATTTCAGTTATGTGCCTTTTTTGTTTCAGGAGCCAATTTAAAAATGCCCAACTGGTAGACGTCTGTGAATAGCTATAAAGCTTCAATTATGAAAGCCCAAATTGTTGGAATTTTTTGGTCATCCTCGTGTGGAAATTGACCGACGTGAATAAGGGCCGGAGTCATTATACTTAGCCAAAGTTAAATAACGGCCGAAGTTACTAATTAAGGCACGAGGACCATAAACTAACGACCGAAGACATTGTCTAAGGGACGAGGACTTTCAATAATGGATGAGAACTCTGAGTAATGGCTGAATATATCAGCTTTTGACCGAGAACATGGGATTATATTCGATGACTCTAGGCAAAAAGCTGAGGATTTTGGTCAACGCCTGGAGACTGTAATACCTCCAATATTTGCGCAAACAGCTTTTGCAGAAAGAAAGTTGACTTTCGAAACTGGTAGCTGATTGGCTGAGTTAGTCAACTTTTTCCTATAGAATGGTACTTTACAGAGTTGATGGCAGGTTACAAAGTTGGCAGCAGGCTTTGCGCACACACAACTTGCCTACTGAATAGGCAGCCGTCCGATTATATTTGGGTATATATATGTACATGTTGGGCATGTTAGGTTTAGTCACTCCCTTATGGGTAATCCAAGAAACAGCTGTGTCATCGGTGGATTTTCGGAGAGCAAATGATGGAGTGCATTTGCCAAAATGAAAATTCGGAGAAGACTGACCGGACAAGGCAAAGTGGCCGGTCAACGGGTTGACCGGCTAAAGGCGCACGGATGCATATTGCCAATATGGGGCAAAGTGGCCAGTCAACAAGTTGACCGGTTGAGGAGACAAATGGCCGATCAATAGATTGACCGATTGAGGAGGAATAATGGCCTGCTGAAGGCGCACGGAATTTGCCGGTTGCATTATGAATTCCAGTCAATGCCTGTTGCCCGGCTGATGAAGGTGCATGAAATTTACCGGTTGGTATTATCGGTATGGAAATACCCGATGACATGGGCCAAGTGCACAGTAGCGTCCGAGGGCTCCGTGATGTTCAAGGGCATAGATAACGGCTAATGATCTGCGGACTTGAGCGCAGTAAGGACTGAGGATGTTGTGTAAAGCTGGCAGCTGACGTTACGAACAACTGGCTGTCAGGGGTAGGTAGGCTTTGCAGAGCAAGTAGTTGACCTACAGTGCATGAGCCATCTGTGCAGGTGGCAGATTGACCTCCAGAATTGACAGCAGCTGACAGAGCTTTCGACGCACGCAACCAAGCATATAG
Source organism: Nepenthes mirabilis (assembly GCA_025585075.1). Lineage (NCBI taxonomy): Eukaryota > Viridiplantae > Streptophyta > Magnoliopsida > Caryophyllales > Nepenthaceae > Nepenthes > Nepenthes mirabilis. The sequence goes on from JAODPA010085887.1 coordinate 4,146, forward strand.
AGCATGCATGTTGTGGAACTTGGGCCAAATCTCTCTCTATAAAGCGTGGCTTCGTGAGAAATCACCAAGAGCCAGTGTTTAGGTTGAACATAGAATGCGTGGAGCTCCAGCAGCAACAATGTTAGGATTGCGAGGTGCTGTAGATGGTCGTCCAACGCTACACTTATAAAATTTATGAGTGGAGTGCATCACTAGTGAGATGAATGAGAGAAGAAAAATAGAGAGTTAAGATTGAAGGAGAGTTTCCTTACTCTGGAGAGGTTTATTCTTATTTTGTCTTGTGTGTGTAATGAATACTCTATCTCAGAGTTTATGTAATCATTTTATATAGTGAATTTATTTGTAGAATATGTGTCCCATGGTTTTTCCTTTCGATTTATGAAGAGTTTTCACGTAAAAAAATACTATGTATCCTTTATTCCTTATTTCCATTAAATTGATAGCTGACGACTGACGAGCGGATCCAGGTTTTCCGCTACGCCGGATCGGGTGAATCCGAATTTCGAACCCCAACAGGGCATGCGATGTGAAGTGGAGAGTAACAAGCGTGTAAGCAGCAAAATTATAGAGAAAAGTGAGAAGAGAAAAACACGAAAGAAAGATCACAAGGAGTAGCCATTTTATTCTTGTATTTTTGCTCTTATATCCGTTCTCAACTCTCCAAGGGTTTGTGTAGTCAAAGGACTTTTTCTAACCATATTCATATAGTAAAATTGTTTATTAATTGAATATCCTGTAGTTTTTCCCTTAACTTTTTTAAGAGGATTTTCTACGTAAAAATCGTGTGTATTCTTACACATTCTCTCATCTCTTTATTGTGTGTATTATCATTTTTGTCCGACTGACCGACCATTTTCTTCCCAACACAAATTTCCTTAATCCTTCGGCACGAATTTCTCATTTCTTTCTGCAAAATAGCTATACGCATACCATTTAGCATAGATATTGGGTCATGATAAAAAATATCACTAACAGATGTCGACAAAATGCTAATTTTGCAATAAAAGGAAAAGGGAAAAAGCTGTTGATCAAGACAAATGTAAGACCGTCATTATCAAAAACTTCACAACGGGCACAATCTTAATACCCATAATTCTAGTGTCACCTCTGTTCACACTCACTACATTCTGTCAACTCTTTATCCATATTTATGCCAACATCATTCATAGCTCTATCATTGCCATAATATCAAGATTTCTTATCTGTCCTCTCCATATCCTTTATCTTCTCTCCCACCAACTTTGTACATCGCAACATTGATCCTTCCAATTATAGTAACAGAGTTTAAAACTTCATGAGCAAGCAATATTGTTTGAGGCGTGCCTAGGCTTAAGGTTTTAAGCCTGGCACTTTAGCATACCTAGGTGAGGCTTATTCCAATAAGAGTGCACCTTTTTTTGAAGCTCAATATGTGCGCCTTGAGTGACTTAATTTTTTTNTAGTTATCCATTTAAGAAGCATGTATTTAGGGTGCTATTGTAATGAATTCAAATTGTTAAAGTTTATAATAAAATAAGAAACACCAAGTATATTTATTAATTACCATCATTTATATTATTAGTTGAATTATGAGTTTATGATTATTGTTATAAATATACTTGGTGTTTCTTATTTTATTATAAACTTTAACAATTTGAATTCATTACAATAGCACCCTAAATACATGCTTCTTAAATGGATAACTAACTTCCATCAAGCACTTAGACCCAAGGACACTTTGCCCCTTAATGCACGTTTAACTACATTGTCAACAAGTTATGTCATCCCATTTAAGCTTCTAAAGGGGTTGAATTAGTCAGGAAGTAAACTATAGGTTACATGGTATGAGACATATGAACAATGAAACTATGATTGTTGCCACAGGTAAGACCTATTAGAAGTTCAGATCATGTAAATGGAGAAATGTTTATTATAAATGCAAGCCACCTTCTGTAGCTTTAACTATCACCACAATAAGTACATTTGCAAGTAATATAAAGAGCAGTAAATATACGTAATAAGCATCTTACTTGGATGAGGACTATATGATGTCTTTCTCTAGCTGCTTTTTGCCTACCAATCCACCCACGAGTATGAGACTGAATTACAATTGCTGCCTTAATTCTTGACTTTTGCATGAGAACTCTCTTCCACCACCTTTGCAGCTTTACAATTACGTGTAAAACTATCTTCAATTCAGTTCTCTGAAACCCACCTCTAGCTATGAATGGAATTCCATATCTTGGAGCTGCCGCACCAAGGCAAGAAGCCCCTGCAAGTACCAGTAAAAAAAAAACAACTAGAAAGACATCATTTGGATTTTAAATAAATAAATAAATAATACCTGGGAACTAATATACCTACCAAGAAGTCTAGTTCGGGTGATTCTTCCCCGAACATAACATTGGATTTCAATAGCTGCGTACTTGTGTGCATCAAATGCTCTGCAGCAGATCATGGCCCGAACAGCACATTGTATTCTTATTGCAGCCTCTTTTTCAGACAAAAATGCCTTCCTTGCCAGCCAAGTGCGGCAATGACTCTGTGCTCAGTAAAATTGCCTCAAGTATCAAACCCAGAAAATATGCAAACATAAATCTAGAAGACAAGGCCCACAATCTAATGAAACTATCCGCTGAAAAGACTGATTGTGAATATGTGAACTTTTTTAACAACTTAGGAAAAGTATCTAGTGTATGCAAGAAAATGAATCGTTAGATTGAAAGGCAATGAATTGCACAAAGAGGATTTACCTGAATCACAATGATACAATGTCTGTGTTGACAAATACCTCTACGACAAATCCATCCACGTACATGAGACTGGATGATAATGGCAGATCTAGTTCCTACTCTGTATTCCTGAAAATTCCTCCGAAATCTTAATGATCGACAAGCATTTTGGATTTTCAGAATTGCTTGCTTCTGATGCACAAAATTTCTTCTGAGTACCCAAGCGCGAAAATGACCTTGCACTATAGTAGCAGCCAAGCACCGATTGCGTTGAGATTTCAGAACTGAAAACCTCTTCCAAGCAAGCTGAATTTGTACTGCTGCATCTATTTGAAGATCATTCTCTGCCTTTATCTTGCAATCTAATGATGCATCCTCTATATCGTTTCTCATTTGGATGGCACCACTGACCTCTTCATGACTGCATTCATCCTCAGTTAGGATGCCCCTTCTTTGATGTCTTTGAGGGACGAAAAACCTAGCTGCCTTCTGAATGGGCAATATAGAGCTTTTCAACTTGACAAAATTATGCCTGTCGATCATGAAAACAACATATCTGAAAAGATGACTCGATTGTCTCCATGTTTCTGCATCATTTGCCAAATAAAACTAGTGAGAAACTAGGCCAACATATTACACTGCTGATATAAATATCGGCTGATATTATTGATATTAGGTTTCCCAACACCAATATTTTTTGATATCGAGACAATATCATAATATATTTCCATATCGATAATATATTACAATACTGACACGGCCCTATCAATTTATATTTTTTTCAAATTTTTTCTTCTACTATATCTAATGTCAATATATATTGTCTGATACCAATATTGTCACGGTCGATATCCATATCAATACCAATACCAATACTTTCATCCATATATTAGACACTTGCATGACTTTGTATGGGTTAAAATACCAGTTGGTATATCTCGCATCACATTGGTAGTGAATTCGCTATGATTTATTGTCTGCTTCATGATCAACCATGCACGGATATATAGCTGCAGAGTGGAAACTGCATTCTTTATCTTCAGATAAGTCCAGTGCTTGACGACTCGCCGGAAATTGGACTGTATGACTATCGCTGCTTTTTCTAAAACCAAGGAAAAAGCAAAGAGAATGCATGGTCAGAAAAAGAATCTATATGCATAACTGTTCGCATCAGACAGCAGAAGGAAAATTCCAAGCAACTATCATAAAATACTATAGGAAGTGCAAACTAGTTGGACCGATTGCTGAAGAATCGCCAATATCAATCAACAATCAATAAAAAGAAGCATGCAGAAAGGTTAAGATGTCATTCAGGTTTATTAAGAAGATATCACCAAGAATATGGATCAAAAAAATATAAATTGGTAATGAAGAGGACCAAGTAATATGAAAACTATGAAATAGCAGAACATATGATAATGAAGCGAAGTTTGTAAAGTAATCACCTTTACGGATTTCAGAGCTGCAGTGGCTAGTTGAGGATAGCAGGAATGTAGGAGCAGCTGGCTTCACAATCCAATTGTGATTCTGTTCAGCCATCTCTTGCCATGTTGCCTGAACTGCTTTAAACTTCTTCACAGCAGCTAAATGAATAAAGACACCAATTTCCAAGGCAATTGATCAAGACTACAGTTTTTGAAGACCATTCTCCTTCTAAATTTCAGCAAAAATATGCAGAACTTGCATGGAAAAAATTCACTGAAAAGTTCAAGTTTCACTCGCAACAAAACCATGAAATAAGGCAAAAAGTTGACTATGCAGCAAAATCTCAATTGACAAGATGAGCTGCCAATCCCAACTGAAAGAGTACCAAAATTTGCATCTGAGTGTATAGCATCCTTAGGCAAGATTAAATAGTGTTTCTAGGCGTATATATTCTCATTTGTGACGTCATTCATGTACCAGAAAACTTTGTTAAGAATTAGAAATCCAATACTGAAGAACTAAAGATGCTCCCTGCCTTTTATGCCTGTGCATACTCATCAACAAGAAAGCTTATTTAACATAAGTGTAAAAATAAATCACGAAACTTTAATAGCAAAAGTTTTTGGTTGGGTTTCCACTTGTTGTTGATTGGTTTACTTCAATTGCAAATGGTGGTCAAACACTACGAAAATCTAAATAAAGATCTACATTTACAAACCAACTGAAATCAAAGAAACAAAATGTGCTGGTGAAAATCACACACAATGAATGGCAGCTGAGTGAGAGAATGGAAACCTTCGGTTATATGCAGGTCTCCTTCATCTTTAACTTGCAGAGTTTCAGAATTTGGCAACCACTTTTCCGTACTTGAATGTCTTCTATCCAGAGTTTGGCAAGGGATGCCCATGAACTTGTGGAAATTCAATTGATCCTGGTAAATGGTCGATTTTATATAGCTTATTCTCTAGTAAATCATCAAGTAGATGTAGCAAAAGGCATTTGCATTACCTTACTCTTTTTAACTAGTAAGTGGGATGCTAGAAAGACCAACAAAATGACGACACTTCTGGCATTACAAGCACCATTACACTCAAGTATGTCGCTTATTTGCAAAACCTGCAAAGTTGAGGTAGAAAATCAGTGTCAAGTGTCAGCATGATTAATTGTAGTCTCAAGAAATTGGTTCCTAAGAATAATCATAACCAATTTGCAAGCTTGCAGATATTTCTGTAAATTGCAGGAATAATATAACTAATCTACTGGCAATTTGACAAGTTAATTGCTTGTTTTACAAGGCTTGGACATAGTTCAGATGTCCGTATGTCATGCATTGATATGGTAATCAGCCTATATTTACAAAGAAAAAGCAAGTGTTATGTATATTAGTCTGAAACATGTTAAGTAACATGACAGTGGCAGAATTGAAGTTTCACAAATATAACCATGATAATTGAACTTCATGTATTGGCTAGAGCTGATGCTTTCGAGCAACACATTTTTGAAGAGAAGATGGCACACTTTTGCAGATACAAAAGAGCATGCAAAATGTCATTGCAGTTTAAGACTAGAATAAGGAACTTACCTCAGGGATGTTGCCCAATAACGTACTTAACCTTTGGGATAATACAAAGTTGCGCACCGCATCAGTAGTATCTGTGGTTGACACAACTGATTCTTCCCAACTTGTGTCATTCAGGTTCTACAAAGGATATGAGAAGTGAAAACAGACTAAGGAAAGATACCCCGATCAAAGTATAATTGATCATTTTGGAAATAAACAAAACCTTTTGAACACAAAAGCAACCAAGTTCCTTGCCGAAGTAAAAATCCAGCAAGCACCACATGGCTTTTCCGTCATCTAGTGAGGCAAAATTCTCCATCTTGTAATGATAATTTTCACAAATGGCCTGCATTCAGCTTAAAGCAAGTTGATGAGTGCAGAAAATCATGGATGCTCAAGAATAAATCAGTCTCACAGGCTCAAGAAAATCAGTTAAACAGATGCTTTCAGTTGCTCTTTTTGGCCAATGTATGATCAGTTGGATCCTATATATAATGCTCACAGGTACAAAGCATAACACAAAAGGTCCAGAATGTAAACAAAAACATTCTGTACGCGCATAAGCTTTAGTAAGTTAATTCATATTAGTTTTCAGATAACATGCCTATTCCATGTCAACATTAAGCTATTCAGCGCTATGATATATATTAGTTTATTGAACACACATAAAAAAACACATTAACCGGTAAGGAGTGATATTACCTTCATCCAATTCAAAATCATATCCAAATGGGTGGAAGTTTCCAATCCGATGCATTCCTGTAAAATGGACACAAGAAGTAGATCTTGTAGGTAACAATTCCAAATAATCTAAATAAGAAAACCAAAGGAAAAAAGAATCGAAGGATGGTTTCCAGACACATACGACAGGAGCTTTGCGAATTTTCGAAATCTCATCAGATAGGACTATCTTTGTGATAAGAAGTGGAAGCTGCATGATGGAAAGAACATAATGGCATTATCTGATCAATTCAAGCACCCAATATACTTGAAATATTCCCAATTGACGAAGTAAAATTATGATAAAGGAATCACTGAGATTTTAAATGTTAACTCCTAAATGTAATTGATTTCATAGAATAGCTGCAATTGCAGTTGCATCAGAAACTACTTTCTTGGATGAGAATAATACAATGACACAAAAACATGCTAATGTGTTTCTATTGTGCAAGTCACTCTCTCATGTATCAGCATCTCAATGTTTGAATCCTTTCTCTTTTACTAAGAGTCCAACATAGAAAGGAAAGGCATACCTGCAGTTGCAGAAACATATTCCACAGCACAGACAGCGTAAGTTCCTTGTCTCCGTTGGCAATATCTTCTTCACAAGCCATAGTTCCATCATCGTCGCACAGTGGCACTTCCGCTTGCTTAAGATATTGCAGGGCGATGCCACAATTTACTGTTTTCTTTTTACGAGTTTCTGATGGGATGATCAATTTCTGCCCATAAAACTAGCCACCAACCTCAGAAATAGAAGTTCATATGATAAAAACGTAGTTAACCAATTCACTTAAATGAAACCTAACCCCAAGAATAGAAGAGTCGTGTTGCAAGAGCTGAATAGCCCTACAAAGTCGCACCCCATCTTGGATATCATGAAATAAATCTACCACCCGGAAGTCGTACTCAGTCAATGGAAGCTGCAAACAATAGCAATTCTATTGGCAAACTGACCACTAATAAGAATGATGATCTCTGTGACGTACAATTCTCAATTAATTTAATGGCTCATGTAAAAATATTAACTGCAAGCGTAAGTTGTCATGAAGTGAAAGTTTAAAGCTTACCTGGTGGTAGTTTACTTTGTATCCTACAATCATTAAATGTGCCAAAAGATTACCTTCTCCACTCATAACATCAGAAGATAAAAAGTCTGTTAAAAGACAGCAAGAGAAAAAGGCCAAACAATGAAGAATAGTCAAGTTAATCAACACATAAAAAAAAAAATGAAAGTGGAATTAATGAATCCACATATTTACCTATGACCATTTGTCTACTTGATTTTATGCCAGATTGCACGGTGAATAAAAGGGGAGAGCCCCCATCTAGCCCATCAATGCCATACTTGATAGGCAAGCAACTTTGAGACTTAGCTCTATCAAGTATAAGTACCAGCAACAAAACTCTCTTTAGAATAACATTACCAAGGGTTTCAAAATAACCCGGTCTGTATAAGCCCTCAATAAACTTGTTGTAGGCATAAGTTTTTGCCAGAGCAGCATGTGAGAAGAACTGCTTTTCAAGAACCATTTTCAGGAAGGCAATTTCTTGTTCAGTATTGGAATCTGCATCAGGCAACAGGGACTCGCCGCCAAAAATAATGTATAGTCCAATTCGAAGCCATATCGGGCTATAGCACATGAGAATTTTTATGGCTTTCTGCCTCATTCCAACATCAGAGACTATGGGACAATGTGCCTTCATTTTCAGCCTGCCTTCATCAATATTCTGATAAACAGCCCGGAAAAATGATAGAGTAAGAGCAAGAACAGAAATTAGTTAAAAAAATGCCAACACTATATGACAATTTTTTTGCCTTGGAAACACAGCAGGATCATGAACAGAAATCTTTAGATTGGAGAAGACACTGAACAGTTGAAACAAGATAAGAAAAACAATTAAACACTATGAAATTATAGAAATTAGAATTCATGCTCTGTCATGGTGAATATTGTCAACATTGTCAAATTTCTCAAAATTGGTTATTTTGATTACATTTTCCTATTATAACTCTGTTCGGACGTGGGGAAAATTGAGGGAAGTAAAAACAAAGAATAATAGAAGACAAATCAGTTACTCTTGTTGGGCTAGAGTTGCCAGTCGGTCAGTGAAACCGAGCGGACAAAGATGATAGGCACACAAACACACGACAAAGAAATGGGAGATAGTTGGAACACACAATTTTACGTGAAAAATCCTCTTTTAAATAAATGAAAAAAATCACGGGACACTTAATTCACAAACAATTTCACTATGTAAGTTTGGTTACAAAAACTCTCGACTACATAAGTCCTTGGAGAGTTGAGAATAGAACAAGAGCAAAATACAAAAGTATAAATGGCTACTCCTTATGTTCTTTCTTTATTTTCTTCTTTCTCACTTCACTGCTCACATGCTGCTTTCCACACTTTCTCAATGTATACACACACATATATATAGGCACCGGTCGACCACTTACTCTGTAGGTCGCTTGCGTACACAATAAGATACGCCACCAGCTCTACAAAGCGCCTTCCTGTCGAAAGCAGTTGACCTACTCTACAAATCGGCTACCAACTTTGAAAGTTAACTTTCTTTTCTGAAAAATTGTTTGTCTAGACATTATAGGTGACCAACTTTTTCAGTTAGCATTCCTAGGCGTTGACAAAGGTCCTCGGCCTTTGGTCAGTGCCCTTGTCCAAGGACTCATGTCCTCGACTGTTACTCAATGTCTTTGACCTTCAAGAAAATTCCTCGGTCCTTAATCAAAGACTTCGGCCGTTAATCAATGTCCTCGGATTCAAGTCAGTGTCCTCAGCTATCACTTAGAGTCCTCGACCTTTAATCAAAGCCTTTGGCCTTTATTCCACTTTGGCCAAGTGAACACCACTCCGGCCAACTTTCATTCCGGCCAAGTAAAATCACTCTCACCAACTTCCGTTCCGGCTAAGTGAAACCACTTCGGGAATTTCACTCCGGTCATTTTTCACTGGAGTTCCAACCTGATCACTTCCCACACGGGGGTGACCTAAAAGTCCCGACAATTTGATTGTTGAGATGGGTCATTGCTCTGTGAATCTCATGCCAATTATAAATATCCACTAAATAGGTTATCTAATTTTCAAAAATAGTCGATGACCGTGAGACATCTATGTGACAATCACTTGAGCAAAACTTGAGAGGCCGGACCTTTGCACGATTTTCGCTCTAGTGAACCAACGGGAAAAGGCTTCCACCCGACAATGGCTTAAGCGCCCATCTAAAGCAAATTTTCAATAAGTATCTACTAGACTACCGCAATCCAGCCACTTAAATTTAGGTCATTTATTATATAACATTTACAATCTTGGTAGCCGACTTGAGAGAGAAAGAGATAGAAGAAAGAAAAAGACTCTTGCCATCCTTTTGGGTTCTGATTCTCATTCTAACATTTACATGTTGGTATATTGTTCTCCTTGTTATTTTGGACATTTTTACTGATAGTCCTATTCTATTTTCATCTCTTATTGTATTTGCCTTGATTTACCAATATTGTCGTAAAACTAGAGGACATGTTTACAGTTGGTGTATTTAAACTCATAATTTATAGTGGAATTATATGGATTAAAGTCTTGTGGTATTACCTAATGTTGAAGGGGTTCCCACTACAAAATATTATGTGCATTGTTTATGCATATTGTTACATTATTATTCCAATTATTGATATATTGTCACTGAATATCCTTACGTGTCCAAGTAAAGGGGCTTGATATTTCTATTCCTAGAAAGATTTGTTCTTAGTTCAATTATGAATTCTTGTATCTTCGGGTCCCTACGAGTGATATCAGAGAGTTTAGGTTTTTGTGTTAACTTTATTTCAGATTGATAGAAGGTGATAACAAAATAATTTGTTTGACACAAATTTTGAAATTTAGAGGAACAAGATAAAAAAATTATTATTTATTAAAATAATGCATCTTCTGATATTTGCTACCCGAAAAGCCAAATCAAAATCCAATAAAAATTGAGCTTTAAACATGAACAATTTTATAGGCACATTAGAAAATTTGTCAACAACAATATTTATGATTGTGTCCGCAATTAAAAACACATAAGAGCGCTATAGCAAAGGCACAAAATGTTTTATGCTTTGAAGAAAGATAACAACTAGCTCTATTACTTGAAGAAATTAAACAAGTGAAATACAAGGAAGGGAGCTCAATTACCAATCATCTCAATGAGTTTCAAGATAGTACTGATAAATGGTATAATATCCTGGATTCTCATTTGAATTATTTTAATATTAATTGTGATTTTAAATTAATTGGATGAGTTTTGAAATTATTATATATTGTGAAATATTGAAGGAAATCGGATTTGTGGCATCACGTTTGAGAGGCGGGTGCTGCTTGGATATTAAATAAGAAATAAAAAAGAAATAAAGTATA
>JAODPA010085898.1:0-24977 GCA_025585075.1 Nepenthes mirabilis
TGAGTTGGGAAATGTCCGGCATGATTTTAGGCGGCTTTTGGAATATCTAGAAATCGATCTGAATATAAACTGCGCCGGCCGCTCGAGCGGCCTGGCGAGCGGCCAACGAGCGGCCAGGCTATAGCGGTCACCGCTCGAGCGCCCCAGCGAGCGGCTGGCGAGCGGCCAGAATACGGGAGGTTCTGGTTCATCCGCTCGAGCCTCGGCTCGAGCGCCCAGCAGGCGCGAGCCTGCTAGCAGGGCTTCGGCAGCCCGGACCCGAATAATTTCGTGATTTTTCTTCCGATACCAAACCTTAATCATCCCATAAGATTAGTATTGATCATTAACATACTAATCATCTCTTAATTATCGGGTTCACAAATCCGGAACCTCACATCCTAAATGGCATGTCTCATCTGAATTCCGATATAGTATATAGAATAGTTGATCTAAAGCCACGGATGGCATTTGAGATCCTATGAATGTGTGTTATAGGATGTAAATTATGATATTTAATTAGTTGTACACTTATATTGGTCCTGTGATTGTATTGTGGTTGTGACAGACCGGCCTTATTCCACCGCCTAAACCCGCCGTCAAGCCTAAATCCTTGTATCAAAATAGATAATAGATAACAACTAGGTGGACATAAAAAAATTTTTTCTTTTCTTTCATATGAATAAACCTTTCTTTAATACACAGGATTGCTTGAGGCCGAACTACATGAGCTGGCCTTCCGGTTTTAATTTCATACTTGGCCGGCCAACACTAAGGTTAGTCAGACATGAATGCCTTGATATGACCTGAAATGCTACTAGAAATACGGATTTCATTTATCAATAAAGTAATCACAGAAACATGCTAACATCCATAAATTCTTATACAGCGCAACTATTCTACAAGTCCTTCTCAAAACATCAAAAGAAATAAATTAAGTTCTTCATTGATCAGCTCCGGCCAGCTATGCCGTCTAGCTAATTCATATGGTCATACTCAATTTCGTCCTCCATAAGCCTCTCGTCATCTGAAAATTGGTAAGAGTAAGCTACAAAACCCAACAAGATACTCACATGCAGAAAACATAAACATATATATAATCAGATCAAAGTAAGGATTTATATCATAACTTTAACATATAAAATCACCATATAATTTTTAGTTCAAATTTCATTATTCTTATTTTTATTATCTTGTCTTCAGAAGATTCATAAAAACCATTCGAAATTCTTACCATCTTTAGGGACCAGACGGGAGCAGACAACATCAAGGAATGGTTGTGTGTTATCCCACAACCTAAAGCCGTATCCTCTCATTATGCTCCCTGAGGCAGGAGGTAATGCCTTTAACTCGGCATACGGGGCCGTAGTCCAAAAGTCTTATGCCACCAAAAGTCTCCCGCCGTGGCCCAGGAGGTAATCCTCGAGTGTTACTTCAATATCCTTCATCCATCTTTAACAGCAATTTTAATGAAAACTCAGTTTTTAGTTCATGTCTTTTGATGGCCATCCATCATAGTTCAAAAGTTCAAAGTCGTAGAGTTCCACTTACTGTCTAGATTACATACATTTTTCCTTGTTCTTATAGCCTTTGTTCTTTAACTTCAACAATTGAAGTCCGCATAGTCTTTTAGTCATCTTAAAGTCGAAGATTCTTTGATCAAAAGTCAGAGGTCTTTTTCGTCAAACTAGGAAATCTTTTTCTTAAAAACCGGAGTACTTTTCTAACAAGGGCGGAGTTCTTCTTCTAAAAAGGCCGGAGTTCTTTTTCTAAAAAGGCCGGAATTCTTTTCTAAAAAATCGGAGCTCTTTTCTCAAAAAATGCAGAGTTTTTTTCCCAAAATGTTGGAGTTCTTTTCTCAAGAAGACGGAGTTCTTTTTCTCAAAATGCCAGAGTTCTTTTCTCAAAAGCCAGAGCTCTTTTCTCAAAAAGGCGGAGTTCTTTTCTCAAAAAGCCGGAGTTCTTTTCTAAAAAGCTAGAGCTCTTTTCTCAAGGGTTGGAAGTCTTTTCTTTAAACATGCAATTATCAAAATTCATATAAATGACATATAATTATACTTCAAGCAGAACAAAACCAAACATCATAAATATCAGGGTTTCTTTTTCTAAAATGCGATTAAGAACGATTCTTCCTTAAATCAAAGGAGCAAAACAGACATCATACATACTGAAACATAAGTTCATAAAAATATCAGATAAACTAGCATAGTAAACATGCATAAACATGAACTTAAAACAGGGGTGAGTACTCTTGCCTGGATTTCTTTTACTTCACATTGAACTTTTGGTCTCCCTTTACTAGAAAACTCTATTACGTGCCTCTTTCTCACACCCTCTAGTTCTTATTTATAAGCCTTGGTTCTGGCAGCCGTCGTTTGGGTTTGGCCACACAGGGGAAAATGTTTCGGAGTATGTTATTTATGGCTTTACATTCCCAAAGAGTTTCATTATTAAATTTCTAGGTTATTTATGGTTCTACATTTCCAAAGAATTTCCTTATTAATTTTCAAGTTATTTATGTTTCTCATTTAAATACATTTCGGTCAACTAACTGGCGTTGACAGGATTACTTTCCTCTTTCCCGTCCTTCCTTCCATTCAATTTTTCCGGTCAACATTTTATGTTGACTGGATTACTTTCTCATCATGCCTTTCGGTCAACACTCGTTGACCGGATTACTCCTTCACACCTTCCGGTCAACACTCGTTAACCGGATTACTATGCTTAGATAATTTTAACTTAACAACGGGGATTTTCTATATTCTAGGATCTGGGCAATTACAATCACCCCCACTTACAGGAATTTCATCCTCGAAATTTTAAATGAAGTTACGAACCTCTAGAAAATAGATAGGGATACTTGTTTCGAATCTCTTCCTCTCATTCCCAAGTTGCTTCTTTAGGTGAGTGATTTTTTCAGAGTACCTTTATTAAAGAGATTGATTTGGTGCGTAGCATTTGTTCCCTTTGATCTAAAATCTGTACTGGTTCTTCTACGTAATATAAATCCTTGTCAATTGCTAAAGGCTCGAATTCAATTACATGAGTAGGATCATGGACATACTTCCAAAGCATTGATACATGAAACATGTCATGCACTTCTACCAAGCTTTGTGGAAGTGCGAGTCTGTAGGCCACTTCTCCAATCCTTTCTAAAATCTCAAAAGGGCCAATAAATCATGGTTTCAGCTTTCCTTTTACCCCAAATCTGTACGTCCCCTTAGATTGGGATACCTTTAGGAATACAAAATCGCCTTCTCCAAATTCTAATGTAAATCTCCTCCGGTCTGCATAGCTCTTTTGTCTGCTCCGGGCTACTCTTAGATTCTCATGTACTAACTTTATCTTTTCTGTCATCTCCTTAACAATTTCTAGACCCAAAATTCTTTTATCTCCGGGCTCCTCCCAGTGAATTGGTAATCTACATCTCCTTCCATACAAGGCCTCAAAAGGAGCCATGCCTGTGCTAGCCTAATAACTATTATTATATGCGAATTCTGTCAAAGCTAAGAAATTGTCCCAAGTCCCTTTCATCTCTAATACCAAGGCTCTTAATATATCCTTGAGGATCTAAATTGTCTGTTCTGACTGGCCGTCAGTTTTCGGATGATAAGCGGTAATAAATTTTAATTCTGTTCCCAATTCTTTATGGAGACTCTTCCAGAATCTTGAAACAAAGCGAGGGTCTCTATCTAATACAATAGAGGTAGGCACACCATGAAGCCTGACAACCTCGTTTACATACAGCTGGGCCAATTTATCATGGGAGTAAGTCGTCTGGATTGCCAGAAAATGGATTGAATTTGCCAGCCGGTCAACAATAACCCAAATAGCATCATGTTATCTTGGTGTCCTTGGCAGGCCGGTCACAAAGTCCATGGCAATATCTTCCCATTTCCAGCCTGGAAGCGGCATTGGTTGTAATAACCTAGACGACTTCTTTCTTTCGGCCTTTACTTGTTGGCATACAAGATATTTTTCCGCGTAAGCTGCAATATCCCTTTTCATATTCTTCCACCTGAATGTTTTCTTTAGGTCCTGGTACATCTTATTGATTCATGGGTGGATTGTATATTGGGATCTATGGGCTTCCTTCAAAATTTTCTCCTTCAATTTTTTTGTTGTCCGGCACACATAATCGATCCCTAATCCTTAATGCTCCGTCCGGCTTAACATGAAAATCACATCAGGAATCTTTGTCCAGATCACTCATGATATTCACAAGAAAAGAATCATTCGCCTGACCTCCCTTAACTACATCTATCACCTCTGGCTGGACTTGAAGGTATGCTAAAATCCTTTGCTTTCCTTGAACATATCATTGAATGTCATAGTACATTAGACAGTCCAGCATCTCCATTTGCTTGACTTGCATCCTTGCCAAAATACCTAGTCGCCGACTTAGTGCATCGGTGACTACATTGGCCTTACCTGGCTCATATCGAATTTTACAGTCATAATCCTTTAGAAATTCAACCCACCTTCGCTGCTTCATGTTCAGTTCCTTTTGAGAGAATAAATATTTTAAACTTTTATGATCGGAATAGACCAAAAATTTCTCACCATACAGGTAATGTCTCCAGATTTTCAGTGCAAACACTACAGTAGCTAATTCCAGATCATGAGTTGGGTAATTTCTTTCATGATCCTTCAACTGTCGTGACCCATAGGCAACTACCATTCTGTGTTGCATTAACACACAGCCCAATCCAATCTTTGAGGCATCACAATAGACAATTAGTCCTCCTGATTCATTTGGAATGGTCAGGATAGGTGCAAAAGTTAGCCGGTCTTTAAGTGCTTGAAAGCTCCCTTCACAATCATCAGTCCACTCAAACTTATCCTTTTTCTTTGTTAGTTGTGTGAGTGGTATGGAGATTTGGGAGAAGTTTTCCACAAACCGTTTGTAATATCCGGCCAAGCCTAAGAAGCTTCGTACTTCGGTCACAGAGGTTGGCCGGTTCCATTTCACCACTGCCTCTACCTTCTTAGGGTCAATGAAAATTCCTTCTTTGGAAATAATGTGTCTAAAGAATCCCACTTTCTCTATCCAAAATTTACACTTGTTCAGTTTGGCGAACAGCTGGTGTTCCCTAAGGATTAGGAGTGTGGTCCTTAAATGCTCCTCATGTTCCTCATAGCTCTTCGAATAAATAAGCATGTCATCAATAAAGACTATCACAAACTTATCCAAGTAGGGTTGAAAAACTCGATTCATCCAGTCCATAAATATGGCTGGCGCGTTAGTCAACCCAAAACGCATCACTACAAACTCATACTGCCCATATCTAGTTCGAAAAGCAGTTTTTGCTATATCATCCCTTCTGATTCGAAGCTGATGGTATCCGGATCTAAGGTCGATCTTTGAGAATACACAAGCTCCTTGTAACTGTTCAAGGAGGTCGTCAATCCTTGGCAAAGGATATTTATTCTTAGTGGTAATTTTGTTCAGTTCCTGATAATCCACGAATAGCCTCAAGGTCATGTCCTTCTTTCTTATAAACAGGACCGGTGCACCCCATGGCGACACAATCGGCAGAATGAACCCTTATCTAAAAACTCTTGGAGTTGTTGTTTTAACTCCTTAAGTTTAGCCGGCGCCATCCTATATGGTGCTTTGGATAATGGTGCTAATCCTAGCACCAATTCTATTCCAAATTCCAACTCTCACTTAGCCGACAGCCCAAGTAACTCATCTGGGAATAGGTCTTCGAATTCCCGTACCACAGGAATCTCTTTGGCTAGAGTTCCTTGACCCTCAGTCACACTAGCAAAGGATAAGTAAGCTTGGCACCCATCACCAATCAAGTGCCAGGCATGGAGGGCCGAAATGAAGCAAGATGCTTCCTTACACCTGACTCCATGAATATAGAAGGGCTTGTTTCTAGGGATGGCAAAATCCACTCTTTTTCGGAAAAAATCAATACTGGCAAGATACCTTGCTAACCAATCCATTCCCAAGATTGCATCGAAGCCCTTCATTTCTAGCAAAACCAGATTAACAGGCATCACGCATCCATTTGATTCTATCGGACACACTGGATATACCACATTTAAAATTACAGATGACCCTGTGGGTGAGCAACCATCAATGGACAGCCAAGAAATTGAGGGAGGGTCGTAAGATACTTTGTAAATTCATAGGAGACAAATGAGTGGGTAGATCCTGAGTCAAAGAACACATAACTAGAAGTGTCACAGATAGAAAGTGTACCTTCCACTCCCTCCGTAAAGGTTTCGGCCTCCTTTGTAGAAACAGCAAACACCTTAGCTGGAATGGGAGACTTAAATCCTGGGGCTTGTTTGGCGAGTGGGCAATTCTTGATCATGTGTCCAGCCTGGCCACAGTTATAGCAGACTTCCTGCTTCTTATAGCATGACTTCCCTTTATGCGATTTTCCGCAGTGATCACATGCATTGCTAGATGCTCGGGAAGTCTATACAGGTTGGTCCTGCTCCACATGGGACTTTAACAGTCTCACTTTCTTAGAAGGGCCTCCACTAGCACTGGCCCTTGAAGCCTGACTAAAAGTTCTTTGTCTGAGAAATGCTCCTCTCTCCAGCTCCTTCTCATAGATGACAGCCCTTTCTAGCATCTCTCCATACGTGGCCAACTTCAGAGTTGAAAGGTGCCTCCTAATATCGTCTCTTAATCCTTAAAAGAACCTTCTAGCCTTCCTCTCCTAGTCTTCTACCATATAAGGAGCATAACGAGATAGCTCTGCAAGTTTTGCATCGTACTCAGCCACAGAGCGAGTACCTTACCTTAAGTGAAGAAATTCATCATCTTTTTGTCCGCGAAGGTTAGCTGGGACATATTTTTCCAAGAATGCTGCTTCAAACATTTCCCAAGTAATATCCTTGTCTAGTACCTCAAAAACTCTCTTTTGTAATCCGACCAGTGGTGGGCCTCACCTACCAGCTTATGGGTGACAAATAGAACCATATCTCCAGCAGGGCACTTAATCACCGCAAACACCTTCTTTAGTCGTTGGATCCAGGTATCTGCCTTCAGTGGGTCGGGTTCTCTTGAGAATTCAGGGATTCGCTCGTTGGTAAAGCGATCGTAGACTGACCTCTCCTGTTGAACAGGAATTGTGGTGGTCATTGGAGTTGGTGGAGCCAAGGCTTCTATAACATCAGCCATCCTGTCTAGCAAGTTCAAGTACATTGCCTCCAGATCCGGAGGGTTGTTAATTCGGACAGTTCGCCTTCCTCTATTAGACATGACTTCAGTGACAACTTTGATTTCTGAAAGGAACATTTTCGTCACTTTACTAGCCAAGGGTGGCTATCACAAATTACTCCATCCAAAGCATAAGTAAAGCTAACCCACTTCTTGCCTTAACTAATCCTGTCCTAAGTTTTCGTATTGATTTAAATTGATCTAAAGCATCTCAATTCTTTCTCTGATACAAATTGTGACAGACCAGCCTTATTCCACCACATAAAGTCACCGTCAAGCCTAAATCCTTGCATCAAAATAGATAATAGAAAACAATTAGGTAGACATAAAAAAAATTTTCTTTTCTTTCATATGAATAAACCTTTCTTTTATACACAGGATTGCTTGAGGCCGAACTGTATGAGCTGGCCTTCCGATTTTAATTTCATACTTGGCCGGCCAACACTAAGGTTAGTCGGACTTGAATGCTTTGATGTGACCTGAGATGCTACTAGAAATATGGATTTCATTTATTAATAAAGTAATCACGAAATATGCTAATATCCATAAATTCTTATACAGCGCAACTATTCTACAAATCCTTCTCAAAACCTCAAAAGAAATAAATCAAGTTCTTCATTGATCAGCTCCAGCTAGCTATGCCGTCTAGCTACTTCATATGGTTCTACTCAATTTCGTCCTCCGTAAGCCTCTCGTCATCTGAAAATTTATAAGAGTGAGCTACAAAGTCCAGCAAGATACTCACATATAGAAAACATAAACATACATATAATCAGATCAAAGTAAGGATTTATATCATAACTTTAACATATAAAATCACCATATAATTTTTAGTCCAGAATTTTCTTTTTCTTATTCTTATTATCTTGTCTTCAGAAGATTCATAAAAATCATTTGAAATTCTTATCATCTTTAGGGATCGGACGGGAGCAGACAACATCGAGGAAGGGTTGTGTGTTACCCCACAACCTAAAGCCATATCCTCTCATTATGCTCCCCGAGGCGGGAGGTAATGATTTTAACCTGGCATACGGGGCCGTAGTCCAAAGTCTTATGCCACCAAAAGTCCCCCCCATGGCCCAGGAGGCAGTCATCCAGTGTCACTCCAATATCCTTCATCCATCTTTAACAAGTTTAATGGAAACTCGGTCCATAGTTCATGTCATTTGATGGCCATCCGTTATAGTTTGAAATTCGAAAGTCGTAGAGTTCCACTTGCTGTCCAGATTATATACATTTTTCCTTGTTCTTATAGCCTTTGTTTTTTAACTTCAACAATTAAAGTCCGCATAGTCTTTTAGTCATCTTAAAGTCGAAGATTCTTTGATCAAAAGTCATAGGTCTTTTTCGTCAAACTAGGAAATCTTTTTCTTAAAAACCGGAGTACTTTTCTAACAAGGGCGGAGTTCTTCTTCTAAAAAGGCCGGAGTTCTTTTCTCAAAAATCGGAGCTCTTTTCTCAAAAAATGCAGAGTTTTTTTCCCAAAATGCTGGAGTTCTTTTCTCAGGAAGACGGAGTTCTTTTTCTCAAAATGCCAGAGTTCTTTTCTCAAAAGCCAGAGCTCTTTTCTCAAAAAGGCGGAGTTCTTTTCTAAAAAGCCGGAGCTCTTTTCTCAAGGGTTGAAAGTCTTTTCTTTAAACATGCAATTGTCAAAGTTCATATAAATAGACATATAATCATACTTCAAGCAAAATAAAATCGAACATCATGAATATCAGGGTTTCTTTTTCTAAAATGCGATTAAAAACGATTCTTCCTTAAATCAACGGAGCAGAACAAACATCATACATACTGAAACATAAGTTCATAAAAATATCAGATAAATTAGCGTTGTAAAGATGTATAAATATGAACTTAAAACAGGGGTGAGTACTCTTGCCTGGATTTCTTTTACTTTGCATTGAACTTTTGGTCTCCCTTTACTAGAAAACTCTATTGCATGCCTCTTTCTCACACCCTTTAGTTCTTATTTATAGGCCTTGGGTCTGGCGGCCGTTGTTTGGGTTTGGCCACACAGGGGGAATGTTTCGGAGTATGTTATTTATGGGTTTACATTCCCAGAGAGTTTTCTTATTAAATTTCTAAGTCATTTATGGTTCTACATTTTCAAAGAGTTTCCTTATTAATTTCCAGGTTATTTATGTTTCTCATTTAAATACATTTCGGTCAACTAACTGGCGTTGACCGGATTACTTTTCTCTTTCCCGTCCTTCCTTCCATTCACGTTTTCCAGTCAACATTTTACGTTGACCGGATTACACTTTCATCACACCTTCCGGTCAACACTCATTGACCGAATTACTCCTTCTTCATGCCTTCCGGTCAACACTTGTTGACCGGATTACTATCCTTAGGTAATTTTAATTTGACATCGGGGATTTTCTATATTCTAGGATCTGGGCCATTACAGTGGTCATACATCTACGATTTGGATATCAAGTATGCTCTGCATAGGGTGTTTATTACAGGATGTATTTTTATTTTCGTCTAAATTTAGATAGGACTCTGCCAAAATTTTTATAGAATTTAATAATTTAAATTTATGGAGTCCGTTCTGTATCTATTTGATGGAGGATCCTATAAGAATTAGGATCCGTTCTGTCACAATAAGTTGGGAGGTGAAGCTAATAGTTGGTGGGAGATGAAAAAGAGGGCGTCAGGTGTGCCTGATAATGTGATCACTTGGAAAACACTTGAAGAAGCTTTTATAGAAAAGTATTTCCCTCCCAGCCTTCGAGATCAAAAGGAGTAAGAATTTATGGGACTTAGATAGGGGAGTCAAACAGTAGCAGAATACGTTGCTAAGTTTACCAAATTGTCCCGATTTGTGCCATATTTTTTGGAGGATCAATTAAGGAAAGCAAAGAAGTTTCAGCAATGATTAAGGGATGATATTAGAGGGCATCTGATTACTTGAAAGCTTCAATCGTATGCAAATATATTAGATAGAGCCCTGATATAAGAATAGGAGTTGAAGGTACAGAAATCCCGTGCTAAGAGAGCAGCTAGTTGGATGAATACTAGTGTAGGGTTGAGTTTGGAATCTTCCAAGCCATTAAAAAGGGCGAGAACAAAAGACAAAGGAAAGAACATTGCTGAGGTCCAATTAGTACTGGTCCTAAAGAGTCTAAGGTGGACTGTGTTTAATGCGGGGGGAGGCATCCGGGGATGATCTATTATAAAGCAACAGGGCCTGCTTTAATTGTGGTCAGCAAGGTCACCTGGCCAAGAATTGTCCCCAACCAAGGAGACCATTAGCAATCAAGGCACTCACAGTAACAGTTGAAGACATTGAGGCCCTTCCAAGCGTGAATGAAGGTATTTTCTCATTTGAGGAGTTTGATTTCTATTTTATTTAAGTTGGGAGATTTGTGTATTCTTTCCTGAATTGCATATTAAGTTACCCTCACCCTGTAAATTTTGGGATTATCTCTTGATATATATATATTCTTTTGTGAATGTTGTGAATTGTGAAAAAGTAATCAATTTTTGATTGGAGGAAGGAATGTTATGTAGGTGCAAAGCCACTTTAATGGCATAAATTTGTTGGGAAAGGTTAGGACTTTGTTATTTCTGGATCATAATAGGAGGAAAGCCTCAGTCTAAGTGGGGGAGGATCCCGGTTGTGCCTTATGTAAATAGAGGCCTTGGGCTAAGAGGGAGAAGAATCCCTATATGAATTGCTCCTTCATAAATTGGGATTAGCAATTGAAAGTTTTAGTTCAAGAAATTATGGGTAGGCTCCAATGTTTAAGGTAATAGACTATAGTATTCCTAAGTTGGAAAACCAAATCACGTCTGAGGTGTTGGAGTTATTAGTTGTGTAATGAACTAAAAACCACATCAAATCTGTGGTGATTGTGTAATTATAATCTCCGATCCTGTTGTGGTTTGAGGATTTGAGGGAGTCATTTTCTTGATGTTGACATTTTGAGATAAGTAAAATCATGGGTGTTGTGTAATCCGAGTGTACCAGATAGGGTTGGTACTACAAAAAAATATCGACTCGATGACATACCAATGAAATGAGGCATTTTGGTTGTTTAAGGTTCAAAATTGAGTTAAAAAAGTGGTTAACTAAATAAGATTACCTTCAGACTTAGTGAATTTTGATCTTGAAAGAACGTGTCTATAATGGCCCAGATTCTAGAATATAGAAAATCCCCGATGTCAAGTTAAAATTATATAAGGATAGTAATCCGGTCAACAAGTGTTGACCGGAAGGCGTGATGAAAGAGTAATCCGGTCAACATAAAATGTTGACTGGAAAACGTGAATGGAAGGAAGGACGGGAAAGAGGAAAGTAATCCGGTCAATGCAAGTTAGTTGATCAGAATGTATTTAAATGAGAAACATAAATAACCTGAAAATTAATAAGGAAACTCTTTGAAAATGTGGAACCATAAATAACCTAGAAATTTAATAAGGGAACTCTTTAGGAATGTAAAGTCATAAATAACATACTCTGAAACGTTTCCCCCAGTGTGGTAAAACCCAAACGACGGCCATCAGACCCAAGTCCTATAAATAAGAACTAGAGGGTGCGAAAAAGAGGCACACAATAGAGTTTCCTAGTAAAGGGAGACCAAAAGTTCAAGGCGAAGTAAAAGAAATCCAAGCAAGAGTACTCACCCCTGTTTTAAGTTCATGATTATGCATGTTTGCAACGCTAGTATATCTGATATTTTTATGAACTTATGTTTCAGTATGTATGATGCTTGTTCTGCTGCTTTGATTTAAGGAAGAATCGTTCTTAATTGCATTTTAGAAAAAGAAACCCTAATATTCATGATGTTTGGTTTTGTTCTGCATGAAGTATGATTATTTGTCGATTTATATGAACTTTGATAATTGCATGTTTAAAGAAAAGACTCCCAACCTTTGAGAAAAGAACTCTGCTTTCTTGAGAAAAGAGCTTTGGCTTTTTAGAAAAGAATTCCGGCCTTTTTAGAAAAGAACTCTGACTTTTAAGAAAAAGCACTCCGTCTTTTTTTAGAAAAGAACTTCGGTCTTTTGAGAAAAGAACACTGCCTTCTTGAGAAAATAGCTCCAGCTTTTTAGAAAAGAACTCCTACTTTTTTAGAAAAGAACTCTAGCCTTTTGAGAAAAAAACTCTGGCCTTTTTAGGAAAAGAACTCTGGCCTTTCTAGAAGAAGAACTCCGCCCTTGCTAGAAAAGCACTCCGGTTTTTAAGAAAAAGATTTCCTACTTTGACAAAAAAAAGACCTCTAACTTTTGATCAAAGAATCTTCGACTTTAAGATGATTAAAAGGTTATACGGACTTCAATTGTTGAAGTTAAAGAACAAAAGCTATAAGAACAAGAAAAACGTATGTAATCCAGACAGCAAGTGGAACTGTATGACCTTTGACTGTCGAACTATGACGGATGGCCATCAAAAGATATGAACTAAGAACCAAATTTCTATTAAACTTGATGTTAAAGATGGATAAAGGATATTGGAGTGACACTCGAGGACTGCCTCCTGGGCCAAGGGGGGAGACTTTTAGTGGCATAAGACTTTTGGACTACGACCCTCTATGCCGGTTTAAAGGCATTACCTCTTGCCTCGGGGAGCATAATGAGAGGATACGGCTTTAGGTTGTGGGGTAACACACAACCCTTCCTCGATATTGTCCGCTCCCGTATGGTCCCTAAAGATGATAAGAATTTCGAATGGTTTTTATGAAATTTCTGAAGACAAGATAATAAGAATAAGAACAAGGAAATTATGAACTAAAGAAGAAATTATATGGTGATTTTATACGTTAAAGTTATGATATAAATCCTAACTTTGATCTGATTATATGTATGTTTATATTTTCTGCATGTGAGTATCTTGCTGGGCTTTGTAACTCACTCTTACCAATTTTCAGATGACGAGAGGCTTATGGAGGACGAAATTGAGTAGAACAATATGAAGTAGCTAGACGGCATAGCTGGCCAGAGCTGATCAATGAAGAACTTGATTTATTTCTTTTGATGTTTTGAGAAGGACTTGTAGAACAGTTACACTGTACAAGAATTTATTGATGTTAGCATGTTTCCGTGATTACTTCATTGATAAATGAAATCCATATTTCTAGTAGCATCTCAGGTCATATGAAGGCATTCATGTCCGACTAACCTTAATGTTGGCCAGCCAAGTATGAAATTAAAACCGGAAGGCCAGCTCATGTAGTTTGGCCTCAAGCAATCCTGTGTATAAAAGAAAGGCTTATTCATATGAAAGAAAAGAAATGTTTTTTATGTCCACCTAGTTGTTATCTATTATCTATTTTGATGCAAGGATTTAGGCTTGACGGCGGCTTTATGCGGTGAAATAAGGCCAGTCCGTCACAGTTGGTATCAGAGAAAGAATTGAGATGCTTTAGGTCAGTTTAAATCAATACGGAAACTTAGGGCAGGATTAGTTAAGGCAAGAAGGGGTAGCTTTAGTTATGCTTTGGACAGAGAAATTTATGATAGCCACCCTTGGCTAGTAGACTGAC
Organism: Nepenthes mirabilis; assembly: GCA_025585075.1. NCBI lineage: Eukaryota > Viridiplantae > Streptophyta > Magnoliopsida > Caryophyllales > Nepenthaceae > Nepenthes > Nepenthes mirabilis. The sequence goes on from JAODPA010085898.1 coordinate 13,657, forward strand.
AAAAATGTTCCTTTCAGAAATCAAAGTTGTCACTGAAGTCATGTCTAATAGAGGAAGGCGAACCATCTGGATTAACAACCCTTTGGATCCGGAGGCAATGTACTTGAACCTGCTAGACAGGATGGCAGACGTTATAGAAGCCTTGGCTCCACCAACTCCGGTGACCACCCCAATTCCTGTTCAATAGGAGAGGTCAGTCTACGATCGCTTTACCAACGAGCGAATCCCTGAATTCTCAAGAGAACCCAACCCATTGAAGGCAGATACTTGGATCCAACGACTAAAGAAAGTGTTTGTGGTGATTAAGTGCCCTGCTAGAGATATGGTTCTATTTGCCACCCATAAACTGGCAGGTGAGGCCCACCATAGGTGGGAATTGCGGAAGAAAGTTTTTGAGGTACCAGATAGGGTTATTACTTGGGAAATATTTGAAACAGCATTCTTGAAAAAATACTTCCCAACTAACCATCGCAGACAGAAAGATGATGAATTTCTTCGCTTAAAGCAAGGTACTTGCTCTGTGGCTGAGTACGATACAAAATTTCCAGAGCTATCTTGTTACGCTCCTTATATGGTCGAAGACCAGGAGAGGAAAGCTAGGAGGTTCTTTCAAGGATTAAGAGACGATATTAGGAGGCACCTTTCAACTCTGAAGTTAGCCACATACGGAGAGGTGCTAGAAAGGGCTGTCATCTATACGAAGGAGCTGGAGAGAGGAGCATTTCTCAGGCAAAGAACTTTTAGTCAGGCTTCAAGGGCCAGTGCTAGTGGAGGCCCTTCTAAGAAATCGAGACCGTTGAAGTCCCATGTGGAGCAGGACCAACTTGTACAGACTTCCCGAGCATCTAGCAATGCATGTGATCATTGCGAAAAATCGCATGAAGGGAAGCTGTGCTATAAGAAGCTGGGAGTCTGCTATAACTGTGACCAGGCTGGACACATGATCAAGAATTGCCCACTTGCCAAACAATCCCCAGGATTTAAGTCTCCCATTCCAGCTAAGGTGTTTGCCATTTCTGCAAAGGAGGCCGAAACCTCTACGGAGGTAGTGGAAGGTACATTTTCTATCTGTGGCACTTCTAGTCATGTGCTCTTTGACTCAGGATCGACTCACTCATTTGTCTCCCATGAATTTACGAAGTATCTTACAACCCTCCCTTAAGTTCTTGGCTACCTATTGATGGTTGCCTCACCCATAGGGTCGTCTGTAATTTTAAATATGGTATATTTAGAGTATCCGATAGAATCAAATGGATGTGTGATGCCTATTAATCTGGTTTTGCTGAAAATGAAGGGCTTCGATGCAATTTTTGGAATGGATTGGTTAGCAAGGTATCATGCCAGTATTGATTATTTCTAAAAAAGAGTGGATTTCACCATCCCTGGAAACAAGTCCTTCTACATTCAGGGAGTCAGGCGTAAGGAAGCATCTTGCTTCATTTTGGCCCTCCATGCCTGGCACTTGATTGGTGATGGGTGCCAAGCTTACTTAGCCTTCGCTAGTGTGACTGAGGGTCAAGGAACTCTGGTCAAAGAGATTCCTGTAGTATGGGAATTCAAAGACGTATTCTCTAATGAGTTACCTGGGTTGCCACCCAAGCAAGAGTTGGAATTTAGAATAGAATTTGTGCCAAGATCAGCACCTATATCCAAAGAACCATTTAGGATGGCATCGGGTCAACTTAAGGAGTTAAAATAGTAACTCCAAGAATTGTTAGATAAGGGTTTCATTTGGCCAAGTGTGTCGCCATGGGGTGTACCGGTCCTATTTGTAAGAAAGAAGGATGGGACCTTGAGGTTATGCGTGGATTATAGGGAATTGAACAAAATTGCCACTAAGAATAAATATCCTTTACCAAGGATTGACGACCTCCTTGATCAGTTACAAGGAGCTTGTGTATTCTCAAAGATCGACTTTAGATCCGGATACCATCAACTTCGAATCAGAAGGGATGATATAGCAAAGACAGTTTTCCGAACTAGATATGGGCACTATGAGTTTGTAGTAATGCCTTTTGGGTTGACTAACGCGCCAGCTGTATTTATGGACTTGATGAATCGAGTTTTTCAACCCTACTTGGACAAGTTTGTAATAGCCTTTATTGATGACATCCTTGTTTATTCGAAGAGCTATGAGGAACATGAGGAGCATTTAAGGACCACACTCTTGATCCTTAGGGAACACCAACGGTTTGCCAAACTGAATAAGTACGAATTTTGGATAGAGGAAGTGAGATTCCTTGGACACGTCATTTCCAAAGAAGGAATTTCCGTTGACCCTAAGAAGGTGGAGGCAGTGGTGAAATGGAACCGGCCAACCTCTGTAACCGAAGTACGGTGCTTCTTAGGCTTGGCCGGATATTATAGACAGTTTGTAGAAAACTTCTCCCAAATTACCATACCACTCACACAACTAACAAAGAAAGAGGCTAAGTTTGAGTGGACCGATGATTGTGAAGGGAGCTTTCAAGCACTTAAAGACTGGTTAACTTCTGCACAAGTCTTGACCATTCCAAATGAATCAGGAGGACTGATTGTCTATTATGATGCCTCAAAGATTGGATTGGGATGTGTGTTAATGCAACACGGAAGGGTAGTTGCCTATGGGTCACGACAGTTGAAGGATCATGAAAGAAATTACCCAACTCATGATCTGGAATTAGCTGCTGTAGTGTTTACACTGAAAATCTGGAGACATTACCTGTATGGTGAGAAATTCTTGGTCTATTCCGATCATAAAAGTTTAAAGTATTTATTCTCTCAAAAGGAACTGAACATCAGGCAGCGAAGGTGGGTTGAATTTCTGAAGGATTATGACTGTGAAATCTGGTACAAGCCAGGTAAGGCCAATGTTGTCGCCGATGCACTAAGTCGGCAACCAGGTATTTTGGCAAGGATGCAAGTCAAGCAAATGGAGATGCTGGACTGTCTAATGTACTATGACATCCAATGATATATTCAAGGAAAGCGAATGATTTTAGCATACCTTCAAGTCCAGCTAGAGGTGATAGATGAGGTTAAGGGAGGTCAGGCGAATGATTCTTTCCTTGTGAATATCATGAGTGATCTAGACAAAGATTCCCGACGTGATTTTCATGTTAAGCCGGACGGAGCATTAAGGTTTAGGGATCGATTTTGTGTGCCAGATAACAAAGAATTGAAAGAGAAAATTTTGAAGGAAGCCCATAGATCCCGGTATACAATCTACCCAGGAATCAATAAGATGTACCAAGATCTAAAGAAAACATTCTGATGGAGGAATATGAAGAGGGATATTGCATCTTACGTGGAAAGATGTCTTGTATGACAACAAGTAAAGGCCGAAAGAAAGACGTCGTCTGGGTAATTACAACTGACGGCCAGTCAGAATGGACGATTCAGATCCTCGAGGATATGTTAAGGGCCTCGGTATTAGAGATGAAAGGGACTTGGGACAATTTCTTAGCTTTGGCAGAATTCGCATATAATAACAGTTATGAAGCTAGTATAGGCATGGCTCCTTTTGAGGCCTTGTATGGAAGGAGATATAGATCATCGATTCATTGGGAGGAGCCCGGAGATAAAAGAATTTTGGGTCTAGAAATTGTTAAGGAGGCGGCGGAAAAGATAAAGTTAGTGCATGAGAATCTAAGAGTAACCTGGAGCAGACAAAAGAGCTACACAGACTGGAAGAGATTTGCATTAGAATTTGAAGAAGGTGATTTTGTATTCCTAAAGGTGTCGCCATCTAAGGGGACGTACAGATTCAGGGTAAAAGGAAAGCTGAAACCATGATTTATTGGCCTTTTTGAGATTTTAGAAAGGATCGGAGAAGTGGCCTACAGACTTGTACTCTCACCAACCTTGGCAGAAGTATATGACGTGTTTCATGTATCAATACTTAGGAAGTATGTCCATGATCCTACTCATATAATTGAATTCGAACCTTTGGCAATTGACAAGGATTTATCTTACGTAGAAGAACCAGTACTGATTTTAGATCGGGAACAAAGGCTATGCACCAAATCAATCTCTTTAATAAAGGTACTCTGGAAAAATCACTCACCTGAAGAAGCAACTTGGGAACGAGAGGAAGATATTCGAAACAGGTATCCCTATCTATTTTCTGGAGGTTAGTAACTTCATTTAAAATTTTGAGCATGAAATTCTTGTAAGTGGGGGAGATTATAATGGCCCAAATCCTAGAATATAAAAAATCCTCAATGTCAAGTTAAAATTACCTAAGGATAGTAATCCGGTCAACAAGTGCTGACCGGAAGGCGTGAAGAAGGAGTAATCCGGTCAACGAGTATTGACCGGAAGGCGTGATGAAAGAGTAATCCAGTCAATGTAAAATGTTGACCGAAAAATATGAATAGAAGGAAGGACGGGTAAGAGAAAAGTAATCTGGTCAACACCAGTTAGTTGACCGGAATGTATTTAAATGAGAAACATAAATAACCTAGAAATTAATAAGAAAACTCTTTGGAAATGTAGAACCATAAATAACCTAGAAATTTAATAAGGAAACTCTTTGGGAATGTAAAGCCATAAATAACATACTCCGAAACATTCCCCCCAGTGTGGCCAAACCAAAATGACGGCCGCCAGACCTAAGGCCTATAAATAAGAACTAAAGGGTGTGAGAAAGAGGCATACAATAGAGTTTTCTAGTAAAGGGAGACCAAAAGTTCAAGGCGAAGTAAAAGAAATCCAAGCAAGAGTACTCACCCCTATTTTAAGTTCATGATTATGCATGTTTACAACGCTAGTATATCTGACATTTTTATGAACTTATGTTTCAGTATGTATGATGCTTGTTCTGCCCATTTGATTTAAGGAAGAATCGTTCTTAATTGCATTTTAGAAAAAGAAACCCTGATATTTATGATGTTTGGTTTTGTTCTGCTTGAAGTATGATTATTTGTCGATTTTTATGAACTTTGATAATTGCATGTTTAAAGAAAAGACTTCCAACCTTTGAGAAAAGAACTCCGCCTTCTTGAGAAAAGTGCTCCGGCTTTTTAAAAAAGAACTCCGGCCTTTTTAGAAAATAATTCTGGCTTTTAAGAAAAAGCACTCCGTCTTTTTTGAGAAAAAAACTCCACCTTCTTGAGAAAAGAGCTTCGACTTTTTAGAGAAGAACTCCGGCTTTTTTAGAAAAGAACTCCAGCCTTTGAAGAAAAAAACTCCAGCCTTTTTAGGAAAAGAACTCCGGCCTTTCTAGAAGAAGAACTCCGCCCTTACTAGAAAAGCACTCCAGGTTTTAAGAAAAAGATTTCCTACTTTGACAAAAAAAAGACCTATGACTTTTGATCAAAGAATCTTCAACTTTAAGATGATTAAAAGGCCATATGAACTTCAATTGTTGAAGTTAAAGAACAAAGGCTATAAGAACAAGGAAAACGTATGTAATTCGGACAGCAAGTGGAATTCTACGACTTTCGACTTTTGAACTATGATGGATGGCCACCAAAAGACATGAACTAAGAACCGAGTTTTCATTAAACTTGCTATTAAAGATGGATGAAGGATATTGGAGTGACACTCGACGACTGCCTCTTGGGCCACAGGGGGAGACTTTTGGTGGCATAAGACTTTTAGACTATGGCCCCGTTTGCCGGGTTAAAGGCATTACCTCCCGCCTTGGGGAGCATAATGACAGGATACGACTTTAGGTTATGGGATAACACACAATCCTTCCTCGATATTATCCGCTCCCGTCCGGTCCCTAAAGATGATAAGAATTTCGAATGGTTTTTATAAATCTTCTAAAGACAAGATAATAAGAATAAGAACAAGGAAATTATGAACTAAAGAATAAATTATATGGTGATTTTATACGTTAAAGTTATGATATAAATCCTAACTTTGATCTGATTATACGTGTGTTTATATTTTCTGCATGTGAGTATCTTGTTGGGCGTTGTAGCTTACTCTTGCCAAATTTCAAATGACGAGAGGCTTTTAGAGGACGAAATTGAGTAGAACCATATGAAGTAGCTAGACAGCATAGCTAGCCGAAGCTGATCAATGAAGAACTTGATTTATTTCTTTTGATGTTTTGAGGACTTGTAGAACAGTTATGCTGTACAAGAATTTATTGATGTTAGCATATTTTCGTAATTACTTTATTGATAAATGAAATCCATATTTCTAGTAGCATCTCAGGTCATATGAAGGCATTCATGTCTGACTAACCTTAATATTGGCCGGCCAAGTATGAAATTAAAATTGGAAGGTCAGCTCATGTAGTTCGGCCTCAAGCAATCCTGTGTATAAAAGAAAGGTTTATTCATATGAAAGAAAAGAAATTTTTTTATGTCTACCTAGTTGTTATCTATTATCTATTTTGATGCAAGGATTTAGGCTTGACGGCGGCTTTATGTGGTGGAATAAGGCGGTTCGTCACAGTGTCAAATAGTGAGGATCAAGGCAATTCTGAAGTATAAGGATTTCTAGGATAACCATCCTAATTTAGAAATAAATTGGAGACATTAAAAAAGTTCCTTGATTTTAAAAATTTAAGGATCGTTAAATTTTAAGGATGAAATTTCTATTAGTGGGGCAGAGTGTGATGATCCGAGTCCCAGAACATGATAAATTAAGTTAATAATGACCAAAGATTAGGCTTAGAATGTGAGAAATGTGAGTTTGAAAGCGAAAAGAGGAAGTTAGGTCCTGTAAGGTACCAATTTTCAAGATATGATTAATATGGGTGATGAGATTTCAGAATTCCATAATATGGTAATTGAAAAATAATTAAGTTAAAATAGGTGAATTGTGATCAAAAGGTAACGGAGGAATCGGATTGAAAAGCTCAAAGTTCTAGAATCGGTAAAAGTAGGGATCAAAGTTGTAAACTGAGAAATATTTATTCGTAAATAAGATTTCAGGCTTTAAATTATGATAATCATGGCCTATTAAGGTCATATAATCAAAATTATGGTCTAATAATGTGAAGAATTGGGTTGGGAGGGTCAAAATAGGTCCCGAACGGTGAAAATGCGAAGTAAGCTCGCTGCAAGCTCGACATGGGCCTGACCCGTGCCCAAGTAGAGTTCGATCGCCAGTAAGGTGCAAATCTACGAGAAGGACTGCTCAAGGCTCACCCGAGGCAAGGCAAGAGTAGGAAGGGTTTGCGATGCGTGCACTCGACAAGCACTCGAGCTCACACCCAGGCACAAAAGTACGAGAGGTAGCGCCCGATGGCCACTCGATTGGCCCTCGAGCACTAGCCATGGGATAGGTACATGATCCTTCTTTTCTTCTATTTTAAAAGAAGGTTTGAGAGAGAGAGAGAGGGGCAACCATGACCAAAATCAACAGCAGGCACGAAGGAGAGAAGGAGGAAGGGAAGAAAAGGAAAGAAAGAGGGGAAAATCAACCGCTTCAATCCGATTTGGGTAAAAATAACAGTAGAGCAGGCTAAAGCAAGTGTACCCAAACGTTACCCTCTGTTTTTACTACTTTTCTGTATCTATAAAAAAGTATTTATACTCTAAATTACTATTTGTCTCTATTTAATGCATACGAAGCATGTTTCTGTAAATTAATCAGATAGATTTTAAGTTTATCTATATGAATCGTAATATAGGGTTTCAGTTTCATGACTGTAGATGCGTAGGGTGTCCGATTATGGTTCGAAAGCTCCATGTAAGACCCTAGGTTGAAATTTGAGGGTTTTATGTATATGTTCCCTAGATTTTGAAATGTAACTGTGATCCTGTAATATGTTAAGCCCTATGAAGTAATTTTAGTCTAAAAAAGTCCTACAGAAATATATTGTGGAACTTCTGAGTTGTTCTAAAGTTATCTAAAGGATCCCTGATTAAGGTTTAGTCTAAAAAGTCCCGTAGAAATATACTGTTAAGCTTCTGAGGTGTTCTGAGACTATCTTAAGGGTTATTTGTATAGGTTGGACTGGATTTGTATTTAAGGATTAAACTTTAAACTGTATTGTTAAGTTACATAGGAGTTCTAAAGTGACTGAATGTTCACAGGTGTGAATCTTGTGAATGGAAGTGTTAATTGAGGATTTGATGAAGCTTATCTGACAAATTGCACTTGAGTAATTAATCTGAAACTATATCGTTAAGTCATAGAGAAGCTCTGAAACTGACTGAAGGTTTAATCATATAAATTGTAAAGGTTTTAGTGATCAGGAAAATTATGGATAAGGAAATGATAATAAGAATATCCTCTGTTAAGTAAATCAGTAGGATTCTAGCGTAGCTAGTCCATGACCTCATCCTTAGGATACAACATCAAAACACTGAACAATAGGCATCAAAACTGTACTAAATAATAGCTAGTTGAACTAAATCCTATCTTCGAGATGTAAAGTATGGAGAGTATGTAAGAAATTAAACTGAACAGAAATCATCTTGACGTTGGAATATAAAGTATGGAGGGTATGTAAAGATTAAACTGAGTAGAAATCATCCTACTCTTGGGATGTAAGGTATGAAAGGTATGTAAAGATTAAAGGAATAGAAATCATCCTACCCTTGGGATGTAAATTATGGAGGTATGTAAAGACTAAAGTGAACAGAAACCATCCTGCCCTTGGGTTGTAAAGTATGGAGGGTTTGTAAATGATTAAACTGAATAAGAACTATCCTACCCTTGGGATGTAAAGTATGGAGGATAACAGATTTAAAAAGAAACTGAGCGTTCTGAAATATGGACTCTGAACCAAAAACTAGATTAATGTTCTAAAACAGGGACTCCGAACTGAATTATGAATCAGGTCTGAAATAGGGACTCTGAACCGAGAGCTAGGTTAATATTTTGAAATATAGATTTTGAACCGAGAACTAGGTTAATGTTCTGATATATGGATTCTGAATCGGGAATTATGTTAATTTTCTAAAATATGGATTTTAAACCGAGAATTAGGTTAATATTCTAAAATATGGATTCTAAACCGAGAACTAGGTGAATATTCTGATATGTGGGTTCTGAACTGAGAACTTGGTGAATGTTTTAAAATGTGGATTCTGAATTGAAAACTAGGTTAATATTTTGAAATATAGATTCTGAATCGAAAACTAGGTTAATGTTCCAAAATATGGACTCAGAATCCAAAACTAGGTTAATGTTCTGAAATATAGACTCTGAATTGAGAACTAGGTTAAGGTTTTAAAATATAGACTCCGAACCGAATTTTGAATCAAGAACTAAGGATTTGAAATCATAGGTTTTCTGGTATTCTGCACCGCAATAGGTTTCCTAGTATTCTGTATCGTATTTATGCTTCTGTTCTCTCGCCTGCATGCATGAATTTACCACATCCCTTTTTAAGTTCTCTTCTAAAAGCACGTATATATTCTGTATATATATATAATTGTATGTTTTTACTATTTTGAGTACATTTGTTGTGCTGTTAAGCTCACTCATTGCTTTCTGTTCTCTCCACCAGATAAGCAAAAGCCTGAAAAGGATCAAAATCTGATCTAGCTAGAAGAAGGGAAAGCTCGTAAGTTCTGAGGACCTTAAAAGACTTCGGTAGATCAAAGGATTTTAGATTATTGTAGCTAGCATTTTGAAAAGAACATAGTATATTACGATAATGTAAAAATGTCATATCATGATGTATGTTCTATTCCTGCTTCCATAGGTTGACTAATGGATTTAGCTACTTCCGCGTTATTTTGATGCTTTGAATATGTATAGGTCCTAAATGGCATCTCCTTCTGAATTTGAAATGTTGGACAAAACGTGTTATATTAAAGCCATGGATGATATGATGATTTGTGATCCTGTGCATGTGTGTTGAAGAAAAATTTATAGTATTTGAATACTTGTGTGCTTGTATAGGTTATTTCATATAGGTTGTACATTTGGTTTTGGTCTAGTTGTAGAGAAAACTCTACCGAAATTTCTACAGAAATTAAATATTAAATTTATGAACTTTATTCTGTATGTATCTGACGGAGGCTCCTATAAGGATTAAGATTTGTTCCGTCACATTTTCAACTTTAGAAGTCAGTCAGAGTTTCACAATAATTCTTTGGTTAGCTTCAAAATATATAGTAATAGTTTGTAACCTTTCAGGTTTGCTTCAGAAATCCTCAGAAATTTAACAGTATAAATCTATATAAATTTTTCAGACATAAATCACATCCTGGACATTATCACATTATAGATTAACTTTTACATATTAGAAATTATGGATTAAAACCGTTAAATCCCTTCATTTTCGTGGTTTGTATCGCCAAACAGTCCGGACAATAAACGAATACCAAATACATATTTACACATGAAATTAGAGGAAAATATTACAGTACGTGTCAATAAATATAAAATTTATCCGATTAATCAGAAGAAATAAGCTCTATTTATAGTAAACATGTAGAATCATGGGTTTTGAGCATAAATACAAATTTAGAGATACTGAAAAGCAGTAAAAATGATAAATAACGTCTGAAATACAATTGCCTGAGCCTGATCTACCATTATTTTTACCTAGATCGAAGTGGAACAGACAATTTCTCCTCTTTCCTTCTCCTCCCTCTCCTTCCTCTTCTCTTCCTCTCATTCTGCTCGTCGTTCTGCTGATCTCCTTCTCCCCCATTCCCTTCTAAAAATGAAGGAAAAATGGATCACATGCATGGCCTGTGACTGGCGCTCGAGCGCTAGTCAAGCGACCATTAGGCGCTCATTTTCAAATTTTTGCGCCTGGGTTGGCATTCAAGCACTACCCTCGTAGCCCTACCTCGCTCCCACCTCGCCTCGGGCGGCCATCAGGCGGTCGCATTCGCAAACTTAAGTCCAAAGGTAAATCTATTTCATTAACTACTTTTCTAACTTAATTCTGATCTTTAAACAAGCAAAATGCCTCATTTCTTTTCATACTAAACCTCAAGATTGAGCTTTTCCTCTGAATATTACCTTAAATCTTATTATATACACAAATTCATCACTCTTCTTGTGACGGATAGGGTTATTTTCCCTAATAACCCCTCCGTCAATAAACTAATATAATTTAATATTTAATAATTTCTGTAGAAAATTGGGCAGAGTTCCCTTTGTAACTTGAATGTTTACCAAATACAAGTACCTGTAAGAAACTCTGCACAACGTTCATAGATATATTTAATATCATACACAGGATCTCTGATCCACTAAACCTCAGTAGTGGCACCGGCGTCATAACTCAGGTATGACGTCGACGGAGGTAAAGATGCCAACTATAGAACCCAAGCATAACCACAAACACAACTGCGGAAGCGTTATAATCCATCATACAAAATCAAAACCATTTATCCACAAAAACACCCATGCCATACATAATCAAACTAGATCCTCGAGGTTTCTTCAAAATCCACGTTGTCGAT
>JAODPA010085909.1:0-24976 GCA_025585075.1 Nepenthes mirabilis
GTTCTCTGTTTTTGGCACTCCAAAGGATCCGTTGGGACTCTGTTGTTGCGGGCTATGGACTTGTGGTTGCATCCAGGAAATGTGGTGTTTTTTTCAATGGATAGGTGCTGATTTCTTTATGGTTAGATGGGATTTTTGAGTATTGGAACTTGTTGTTGTCTGTGTACTGATAACAGGGTATTGTGGCTACTTCGTTTGGTCTATGCTGATGCTGCTATGGGGATTGAGCTGGTGATGCGTGGGCAGAATGGTATCAGTGGATGGAGAGGGAGATGAGGCTGATTATTGGGTGACACGTACTGCCGCTGGTATTTCCTGATCTGATTTTATCTCTGCCGGTGGTTGTTTTCTCTATGGATGCTGCATTCTGTCTTTTGTTTCTCTGCTTCTGGGCATATTGGATTGGCTGAATGCTGGCATGGTATGGTGTTGGGTCTGGTGTGAATTATTTAATGCTGCTGATGCTAAGGCTCGGGTATATATGGATTTGTTGCGTTATGCTGCTGTATTGCTACTACTGATGTTGCTAGGCTGTGCAGAGTTTTGATGCTTGTGTATGATGGTGATGGGGTGCAGTCACAGGTTTTATTGGCTCGTTGCTGATGGGTGTGCAGTAGTGTTGCTGCTTTCTGGTATGGGTCTGAAACTACTGTCGGCTTCGATAATGGAAGATTTGCTTCTTGGCAGTTGGGACTGTTTTTGGTGCACCGAAGCAAGCAATGCTGCTCTGATGTTGCAGATCTGCTGAGGCCCGAGCCTGCTGTCCTTTGTTTCGAAGCTCATTTTTTGGCTGCTAATGAAATGTCAATGGCCTGGTGCAACGTTTGAGGCAGCTATTTGATCGTTGATGCTGGTTTTCTTGGATCTCTGATTTGCTGCATTGCCTCCTAGAGTATTGATTTGGGTTGAACTCCACAATCAACTTGCAATGGGAGTGCCTCTACTGCTGTTGGTATTGGGTGATGGTAAAGCTGTTGGTGGTGGTAGAGCTGGCCTGCATGTTGCTGGGTGCGATGAGGAGTTGTGTTGCTGATGTTTTTGCTTTGCTGGTATTGGGTACCTTGCTGATATGGTGTGAGGAGTTTTGTTGTAAGGCTATGCTGAGGAAACCCATGATCTGAGATGCGGTGTTGATGCTGATGAAGTACAAAGCAGTCCTCCGTTTACTGGTTTGCTCGAATGTTGTCCTTTTTTGGGGCTGTAAATGTCGGCCATGTGCCTGCAGGGCTGGCTGGTGTTTGCTGGTGTTATTGTATTTGGTATCCGGCTGCTGGGCTCTTGCGTGGGCATTTGAATGGCGGGCCGGTCTTACTGAAGATGCTTTCTCTGGTTGCCTGCGGGCAGTTATTCTTTTTTTGTTCTTCTATTCGATAGTTCCTCTTAGATTTTTTGAGGAATTCTCTGATGTATCTGGTGCTTGGGGTATGCCCTAGCGTATTATGTTTGAACTCTGAGTCAAAAAACTTGGAGTTATAATATAATTTTTTATAATTTTTTCTCCCATTAATCCAAATTACACACCAATAAAAAAAAACATAGTTGTTGTAATTTTTTTCTCCCATTAATCCAAAATTCTTACTTATCAAAAAAAAAAAAAAGTTGCACCGCAAGATGCTCCTGCAATGTTGATGATTGTGTGTCTGATTTTGTATATTTCAGATTACATATGTTGTTTTTTCTGTTGAATGTTGTCTTCTTAGAGGCTTTTTTGGTTTTATTTGTTGTACCATTTGCTCGGGGTATGCCCTAACTTATTATGTTTTATTTCCAAGTCAAAATACTTGGAGATAAAACGTAGATTTTATAAATTTTTTTCCCTATAATCCAAAATACTTACTTACCAAAAATAAAAAAAAAATGGTGAGTGTATGGCTATGAGGCCGGAGCTGACTTTGGCGGAGTGCCTTGTATATTTTGAGGCCGGAGTGCCTTAAGTATGAATTGGACGGAGTAGCTATCAAAGAGGCCGGTCTAATTTTTGTATTCCTTATGGACGGAGTGGCCATTGTGTGGTTAGGCCGAAGTAAATTTGTGAGCGCATGCTTATGAGGATGGAGTGATTAGGTCCGTGCCGGAGCAAAAAGTGTGAGTTCAAGGTGATTTGGACCGAAGTCTGTTGGTTCCGGAGCGACTTGATGAAGCCGATGTGGTGACCATCCAAAGTAGCAAGATGATGCTGAAGTGGTGAAGATCCGGAGTAGCATGGTGTAATCCATGGTGGCCGAAGTGGCCTTGCGGGAAGAATCCGGAGTGCTTCTTATACTCTCATTGGCCGGAGTGGCCATGAGTGAGATGAGGCTGGAGTGGCTAAGCTTCCGGAGTGCTTGTCTCGTTAAAAGGCCGGAGTGGCCATATTCCGGAGCGCATTTTGTTCACTAAAAGGCCGGAGTGGCTTGTGAGAATATTGAAGCCGGAGTGTACTCTAAAAGCCGAAGTGGTGTGCAATGCGGATCTGTTTGAGTCAAAGTGGAGTTGATCCAAAGTGGCCTGTTGTTGATGATGTGGCGATGTTCTGAAGTAGCATGGTTTGCTGGTTCCCTCTGATGAAGGAAAATTACCTTGCCGTGTTCAGATTTTGGCACTCCTGGTGCTGAACCAAATTTCATGTTTTTTATGAATGAGATTTCATATTTTGTCTTTTCTGTTGATCGTTGTCCTCTTAGAGGCTTTTTATGTATTATCTGATGTACCGTATACTCGGGTATACCCTAGCGTTTTATGTTTTAAATCCAAGTCAAAATACTTGGAGATAAAACATAGATTTTATAATTTTTTCTCCCTTTAATCCAAAACACTTACTTACCTAAGGGATCAGGCGACCGGTAGGACGCCTCTTTAGAGAGAGAAACTCTTTTTTTTGGTAAGTAAGAGAGAGAAACTCTCTCTTCTCTCTAGGATTTCAAATTTGAAATCCATCCTGCCGCTCTCTCGGCTCTGGCGGCGCCGATGCTGGCCATGGCCGGACTTTCGGGGGTTCCCTTTGGTCTGCTCTCGGACCTCATCTCCCATGATCTTCCTTCTCCTTCGCCTTCCTTACAGAAGTCGAATCGGCAGGAATTTTTTTTTTTTTTTTGGTAAGTAAGAATTTTGGATTAATGGGAGAAAAAATAGTACAAGATAATATGTTTATCTTCAAGTATTTTGACTTGAAGAAAAAAAACATAATACGCTAGGGCATACCTCGAGCGGACAGTACATCTGAAAATACTAAGCGGCCTCTAGGAGGACAACTTTAACCGAAAACGACAAAAAAGACAATTCCATCGTAACAGGATTGAATAGCCAACACAATTCCATGGCAAGGCAGTCGGAACCACCTTCGGCTGGTGAAAGCATAACAGCATCAACACAAAAGAAGCCAGGCTCCACGGCACCACAAAATCAATGCAATTTGCCTCATAGTCACAGAGGACTTCCATGGGCAGCAGTTCAGCAGTACAAAACTGCAGCAAGAGAAAATCGAGCCACCATCCATCAGACTCCACTGTGAAACTGAGCCGGATAAGTAGGCTGCAGCGACAGCCAGCAGCTACACCGTTGCAGCAGCTAGTCACAACTTCATCTGGGCAATTGAAACACACAGCACCTGCCAACTCTTTCCGTAGGAATCAGCATACCATCAGCAGCATTGCTACAACTGCAGCCAAGATAAATCCATTGCTCCCACCACAGCAAGCAGAAACCAATGCTGAACACCAGCTGTTCACACTGGCAGCTGCAACAGAGCCCCTCCCAAAAAACTCAGGAGCAGAGCCAACAGCATCAAAAGTATTCATGATCTTGCCAAAGCAGCAAGATGACGAAAGAAACAACTCAACAAGCCCAAAGCATAACCAATTGCACCCAAAGGGCACTGCTATTCACCGTAGCCATATAAGTGCATCAACCGAACTTCCTTCAGCACAGGAATAATCCAAAGTCCCACAATCCCATTCGGCCTCAGCAATAGCAACAGCAAAGACCATTGCAGCAGGCCAAAACACATTAGATTCAAATTGGTGCAAAGAAACACCTTCAGCTAACTGGCTGAAATAGCTAGACACATACAATCCAAGGATTGCAACACTAAATGCCACAATACAGCAGCAAATCAGGCAGAGCATCACCTTAGCACAGGAAGATCCTTCAACAACCGAATGGCACCATATCCAGCTGCTAAGCCATCAGCCGGAATTTCCAAGTCCATAAGCACATGGGCTCCCCCAACCCAATCAGTAAGTGGAAAAAAACAGCCAGGGCAGTGAGCAATATCAATGACCATTCGGCTACATCACAATCTTCAAGCCGAGACAACAGCCCACAAGAAAATTGTTGCCAAGCAACAAATTCAAATACTGACTGAGAAACCAGACACAGTCAGATGATCCCAGACCGTAACAATGGGATACACCGCCAGAGAAACAGAACAGCACCAAAAGAAATACAGCTGCACCGAGTCCTTCAGAGTGGAGCAGCATCCCACAGAGATGCACATAAGCACACCAGCAGAAGCCACCTACATCGCAGCAGGAGCAAGTGCACCCAATAACCGTAGAAAACTGACATTAAAAGCAAGACAACATCACCACATCTCACCGCAATTAAGCGGCGAACACAAGGACAGCAAAGTTCTAGCTCGTCCACACAAAGAACAGCAAGGACCAACTACAGCCTTAAGAAAGCTATTGCAAATAAACAACAGCTACAAACTGGCAATGAATACCAGACCACGAAAGAGAAATGCAGCGAACCGCATTCTCACAATCTGCCAGCAAGGCATTTCAGCGTCCAAACCAGCCACACCCAGTTCCGGAAGGAACGACCAAGCAGAGTGGCTCCAGAACCAGGCACAGGGCGTTCATCAGCGTCAATCCCACCGAGCAGCACATCAACGAGCGACAATCCCAGAGAGCAAGACGCATAGACGAGGTCTTGGCATCTGAAGCCCCAAACGAGTCAAGGGAACTACGTCAGGGAAAACACAGAGGACCATAGAGAACCTCAACGGACATGGCTGAATCAGCGGAAATCGAGGGCTTCGCCGAAGACGAAACCACAGAATACCCCGACGAAACCGTCCAGTTAGGTAGAGAGCAATCTTGGATATGCCCAAATTCGAAGACGAGTCTTGGATTCGAAGAAGAAAATACGAAGATAGAATCTCCTCTTCGAAGCCAAGGAGAGCAAAGGATGAGGATTAGGTAAAGGGACGGCCGGGCGAGGCAACCAGAAGACCGGCCTTGGCCGGCGCCGGTGCCGCCCGGCCAGATGAGGAACGCCGCAGAAGGAAATTTGAATTTGAATTTTGAAATCAAACCCGGCAGAACTGTTACGCCAATTCCACAACACTCCACCTAAGAGATCCAAATCCAATCTGCACGAGCCCCCTACCCATCCAACTGGACAGAACCCCAAAGGCTGCAATTCATTTTATCAACATGCAGGGCCTTTATATAAAATTTTAGCACATACAGGTTGAATTTTTAGAACATTCTCGTCGAATCGACAGGAATGATGACTCTGCTCCTCCTTCTTGGGCGGATATCATCCTGAAGAACTCTACCGGTAAGTGTTCAAATATTACCAACCCTAATTCTGGGTCTCGATCTTCCCAGAGCAGGAGCATCCACTCCTTTGACACTCTTAAATACTTCCCTTCCCTACCTCTCGACGGTGTCGATTCCCTCATTTCTCCTCCGGAGGAAGTCGCTCAGCAGTTCCGGGAGTTTTGGGCTGCATTTCTGTAGTCTCAGCATGAGGTAGAAGATTTCTTAGGGGTGCTGCATTTCTGTCTTGTAAAGACTGCTTGTGGGCATTTTTGGCGTGGAAGGTTAGCTGGCATGGTTCAGGAAGCTGGGCTAGGTGTGAATGTATTGCTGTGTTCTATGATGCATTAATGCTGCTAGTGATGTTGCTCGGGTGGTTACTGATGTTGCTTTTTCGTGGAGCATTGTTTGGTTTGAAACTGCTATGGGTTGCTATTATTAGTGCTTGGTTTGTTTGGATGCTTAGCTGGAGCTGGAATCTGGACATGCCTTGGTGGAGTTGCTGGAATTCTATCTTCCGGTTTCTGTGGTTGGATTCGCTGTGATACAGCTGCTGGAATGGATTAGTCAATGTATGGAACCTGCTGTGATGGAGGTTGCCGATTTCAATTGAGGTTGCCGATTGGGGCTGGAGGCCGGATGGGTATTGAAACCGGTTTGGCTTGCTGACATGGACTGTCATTTGCCGTTTTTGAACTTGCACCTCAAGTGCCGATTTCGACATTTGGCCAGTATGGCTTTACTGTGGCCGATTTCAACTGCCGATGATGCCTTTGGCCGGTTTGGCTTTCCTGTGGCTGAGTATTGATGTTGTTTTCAATATGGATTTCATATGCCAACTTGTGGCCGATTTTAAATGCCAATCTCAATGCCGGTTTGGCTTAGTTGCTCATATGCCGAGTTGGACTCGAGATTGCCGGTTTGGACTAGTCGCCGAAGAGGCTGATGTGCTGTGCTCCAGCGATGTGGGAGCAGATGCCGGTTTGGCTGCTTCCCCCTTGATGCTGTGTTTGTGAAGAATGATAGCGTTCTCGATGATCGTCTGTTGATGTGTAACATTAGACAGGTACTGTGCCTCCTAAAAAATCCTTCGGGGTTTCTGGGTTATGGGGCCGCAGTGCGGTGGGGCCATTCACTATAAAAAACTTACCCTTAACACAGTCTACTTACCAAAAAAAAAACATTAGATAAATTTTTTTTTGTCGTTTCTGATAAATGTTGTCCTCCTGGAGGTTTTCTTGTTTTATTCTTTGTACAAGTTGCTCGGGGTATGCCCTAGCGTTTTATGTTTTACTCCCAAGTCTTTTTTTTGGTAAGTAAGTATTTTTTATTAATGGGAGAAAAAATTATAAATTCGATGTTTTATCTCCAAGTATTTTGACTTGGGGATAAAACATAATTCGCTGGGGCATACCCCGAGCCACTAGTACAACCAAAGGTACATAACAACCTCTAGGAGGCCAACGATCTACAAAATCTATAGAACTTGAAAATTATTACATCATAACCCAGAGGGAAAGCGCCGCTTTCCAACCCCCTGTAACCAAAATGCACTCCGGCAATAGTTCACTCCGGCACATTGTACTCCGGCCAAAAGCACTTCGAAAAATTACACACCGCAAAATGCACTCCGGAAATTTCCCACTCCGGACTCAGCAACACTCCATCCCAAGCACTCCGTCCTGCGACACTCCGTCCCAGCACTCCGTCCCTTTCTGTTTTTTTTTTTTTTGTAAGTAAGTGTATTTTGGATTAAAGGAAGAAAATAAATTTACAAAACCTATGTTATAACTCCAAGTTTTTTGACATTGGAGTTAGAACATAAAAAGTTAGGGCATACCCCGAGCAACTAGTATATCAGAGTATAACTCAAAAACCTCTAGGAGGAACAATCTAATAGATCGAAAATGAACAGAGTCATTTTATATAATCAAAAACTAAATGCACCCCAAATATTTCAGCAGTTGGAAGCAACACGAACATCGCTCCAACGCCGGCAGGGAATCAGCAGTAGTTGCACCAGCATATGGCACCAGCATATCAGCTCCATCAGCATGAGCAAGGACCTGGAAATCAGCCATTCCATCTTCAAGCAGACCAAGAAAACATTAGCACCAGCATATGGCACAAGCAGCAAAAGAGGCACCCAGCCATTCGCAGCATATCATCAGCCTGCCTGATCAGCAACCAGCCTTCAGAAGGGGCCCTACTTCAAAAGCATTGGATGCCTCATCAGCATCCAACGGCCAGACCACCAGCTTTCATGCTTCCAAATCATCGGACCAACATAGGACCTACATCAAATACCTTGATTCCAGCAAACACACCTTTAGCAGGGGAGCAGGATGAAACCGGCAACCAACTGCTAACCAGCACCAGTCAACAGCAGGAACATAATCCAAAACATCCACAACAGTTAGCCAGATAAGCAGCCCACAATCCAGTTAAGGACATTCGGACAGCACAACATTCAGCAACTGCAGCTGAGCAAAACTGATAGCCTGCATCAACAATAAGCTGGAGACAGCAATTGTGAAAGGCCAGCATAATAACAGGACCATGGGCACCAACAGTTGCTACCATTCACCCATCAGCATCGGCCAACAGCAGCACAGATCAACCACCAGGGGGGCAGCGCAACACATCTCAACCAAAAAGCTTCAAGCCCGGATGGGAATGCGCTCCACCACAACAGCAACGGCCAACAGCGCCTCACTGAAGCCCCAAAGCAGACAATGCACCAGTAGCCCACCTCAGCAGGACCAACATTAGCCCAGATCATACAATCGGATTCAGACCAACAATAGCCCAAAGGAAAGAAGATCACTACACAACGGTACCAGAGCACCTCCAATCACATCCCTGCTAAGACAAACCACAACAAAGCCACCTGCATCCACTACTCCAATTGCAAGCAGCAGTTGCAGCTGTCATTTAGCCACTCTTGGCAGCAGGCAATGCATAACAGAAGATCATCACAAATCGGCCAAACGGATCAGCCAACGGAGGATCATCATCCAATGCAGTCCAAAAATAGAACTATTGCAAAGTAACAACAGTAACAAACTGGCAATATTAACCAGACAACACCAATCCAATGGACTGCTATACAATCGCACTACATTATAGCAGCGCACATACAGGGCACCACCTCAACAAGAAGGAAATTTAGCAACCAAAGAGTACCTCAGCCAGCTCATCAGCCCTCAGTCGAAGTGTCTCAAACCAGAAAAGTGGGACACACAGCGAGAGAACATTCAGAGCAACGCCACAGGACATTCGGCTGCATCAATTCCATCGAGATGAGACAGCAGCCCACTGAGACCTTAGTAATCCGAAGCTCTAGATGCCAACCCACATCAGAAATCAGCAAAAGGAAAGCCCTCACCGCGACCAAAAGGAATCTATCGCCCAATCAGAACTTTGGCCAGCTCTTCAGAACCTCGCCTAATAGTTCGGCTCCAGTGCTACACGGCATCCCCCAACCCGTCCAACAGGAGTGAATACTCAGGAAGAGGAACCTCAGGGCGGCAGCAAAGGTAATCGGAAGCGTCAGATCCTTCAGGAAGCTCAAGAGCCGACGAAAACTACATACAACAACGCAAACGAAGAAAACTGAATCACCCAGAACCTAGCCTTTCCTTTGCGCAAACCAAGGAGAGATCCGAGAAGAAGGCAAGGTGGGCAGCCAGGAGACCAGCCATGGCCGGCTCCGACACCGCCCAGTCAAAGGAAGCCACGCCCTAAGGCATCGTACAAGACGAGCGAAGAGAATAGGGCCACGCAAATGAGCCCACATCCTAGTCAAGCCTCGAAGAGAGATGGCAAAACCAGGACAGATCTTCAAAGCCGAAGAGAGCAGGAGATGAGAAGGAGACAGAGGGGCGGCCGGGCGAGGCAACCAGGGGACCGGCCGTGGCCAACGCCGGTGCCGCCCGGCCAGATGAGGAGCGCCGCAGCGCCGAGATTTTCTCCGTCCCTTTCACTCCGGATTCAATGCACTCCGGATTTTTGCGCATTCTAGGCAAAGTAAAGGAACAGGCAAAATGCACTTCGGCAAATTACACTCCGGCCAAAAGCACTTCGGAAAATTACATCCCGCGAAATGCACTCCGGAAATATTCCACTCCGGACTCTGCATCACTCCGTCCCAAGCACTCCGTCCAATGCACTCCGGTTTCAATACTCCAGATTTCTTGCGCATTCCACGCAAAAGGAAGGAAATGCAAAATGCACTCCAGCAAACGTTTACTCCGGCAAATTGCACGCCGGCCAAATGCACTTCGGAAAATTACACTCCACAAAATGCACTCCGGAAATGCACTCCGGCTAATTGCACTCCGGAAAATTTCACCAATATATGAAATCAGCTCCTCACTGCAGCCCAGTGACAACCAGAAGACAACAAATAACTCAGCCACCCACATCCAGCCCAGCAGCTGCATGTTTTCATGTATGAGAAATCTGGTTTTTCTTGGAAGAAGCTTTACGCCGACTCCTAGATTTGGACTGAAGCCAGGGTTCTTCAGTCGGGATTCTAAATGCCTTACCATGAAGACCAGCCAAAAATTCAAATTGAGTACAATTTTGGATAACCGAAAAACTCATTGCCGTTTTCAGCAAGGAAGCCAGGAATCCAAAAACAATCTTTTCTTCCTCGGGAGAGAATGAGGCACTATGGGCCTGAAAGGAGTCAGCCGTCACAACCAATTGGAAAGCAATCAAGTAAGCATCAGGGGGAAACCTAAGTCAAATTACTTGGAGCTAAAACATAAATTTTGTAGCTTATTTTTTCTCCTTTTAATCCAAAATACTTGTTTACCAAAAAAAAAGTTTTGGGGTTCCACTCTGGTTGGGTTTTTCTTCGAAAAGCCCCTTCCCTTCCGGGCTGTAAGCTCCATTGCTAGAAGTATCTGGGCAAAATTTGGGATTAATCATGTTGCTACTATTGGCAAGGGATTCTTCTTCTTCAGCTTCGACTCTGATGCTCACCTGTCCGCTTGTTTTTTTTGGTAAGTAATTAATTACATTAAAAAATAAATAAAATATACAAACAGTTATGTTTTTTACCAAATGTTTTGCCGACTTGGTAAAAGAGACATAGAAACAGGGAATCCCCTAAACCATGACAGTAGTCATTAAAAGCAAGAGTACAATATCGAGAACGACACTCCAACTAATATACTCCGGAATCTATAATTCGCTCCAGACAAAGGACTCCGGGTATGACAAAGCCACTTCGTCGTCCCATGCACTCCGGAAGAAAAAGAGAAAAGGCGCTCCGGAAAAGGTGAGCAAAAGCAACTCCGTCCAAAGGAAGCACTCCAGCCAAGCACGAACAAATACGCACTCCAGATTCCGGATTCCACGAGAGCTCCGGATAAAACAGCGAACATAAAGACACTCCGTCATCCAATGCACTCCGGAAGAAATAGAGTAAAAGTGCTACGGAAAAGGTGAGCAAAAGTAACTCCGTCTAAAGTCACTTCATCCAAAGTCACACCGTCCAAAGTGTACATGTCACTCCGTCCAATGCCACTCCGTCCGAAGTCACTCCGTCCCAAGTCACTCCGTCCAAAGTCCGGATAAAAGGAAGCACTCCAGCCAAGCACGAACAAATACGCACTCCGGATTCCGGAGTCCACGAGAATACCGGATAAAACAGCGAACAAAAAGACAGTCCGGAATCCGGAGTTCGCAAAAACAGCAACTGAACCTGCCGATTTTTTTTTTGGGCACAGAAGCAATCAGCAGGGCACTCCGGAAACCGGAGTTCTTGAAAGCGCCGCAAAGAGCAAACGCACAAGACACTCCGGAAATCGGAGTACACAAAACCAAGGATAAGACCCCATTATTATTTTTTTTTAATACACAGAAAAAGGAACCGAAGTCCACAAAGCAAAGGCACTCCGGAAGTCGGAGTCCAACAAGCGCCGAAAACTGCAGCACACAAAACACTCCGGAAACCAAAGTTCACAATAGCAAGGACAGAATTTTTTTTTTTTGGAGCATAGAAAGAAGGATCCGAAATCCTCAACGCAAAAGCACTCCGAAAACTGGAGTTCAACAGGCGCCAGAACAACGAATCAACAGGCTCAAAAGACACACCAGACGGTCAAATCACCACACCGGATTCCGGAATGCCAGAGAGAAAAAAAACTCCGGAATCCAGAGTTCACAAAAGCTCCGGAAAAAGAAGCGAAACAAGAGAGAGGAAGCACTCCGGAGTCCAGAGTGCACAAAAATCCCTCTGGAAGCAAAAGCTAGGAAGATAAGAATTTTTTTTTTATCTAAATCCACCCCGTCCTTAGAGAGAGCCAAATCCAGATTCAGATAACGAAGTTACAGGCTCAAGGGACAATCCAGATGAGCAAAGTACCACTCCGGTTTCGGAGTGCCAGAGAAAAAGCACTCCGAAAACTGGAGTTCACAAAAGCTCCGAAAAAAGCAGCGGTGCAGAAGAGAAGAGCACTCCGGAATCAAAAGTTAGGATGTAATTTTTTTTTTTTTTTGTATGAAAGGCAACAAACGCTCCAGATCCGGAGTCCTCAGTAGCAAGGAAACCTAAAAAAAGAAACAAAGCAGGTATAACTCCGGAATCGAATTCCACATAGCAAGGACCACTTCGGAAGTCGTAATCCACAGGCGCTACTAGTTCCGGATTCAGGTTACATCCTCCAAACAACGACCGGCACACTAGTCATCTGGGTGCAAGTTGGAAGAAGGAATGTTCCACCTATCCAAGATTCGCCTGTCCTGCACATTAATTGCTTTAAGGGATGCCTCAATCTTCCCCCCGGACTGTCGCAGAGATATGGGAAACCAGTTGTGTTGCATTGAGGTTCCCCGCATCCTTAAACATACGATGATTCCTCTCCTTTCAGATGAAATTGACGGAAGCAGCAAGGGTAAGGCGGAATGAAAATGTTTTGAGATTTTTGCCCTTCCACCGCTTAGCTGCCCATAAAATATTAGAATTCCAATTAGGGTGGGGCCACCTACATCCAGCTTTGTGGCGCAATTTCTGCCAGACGGACGAGGAAAAAGCGCATTTAAAGAACAGGTGATCATGACTCTCCCTATCAGAGGAGCAAAGAATACATAACGCAGGAATGTGAAGGTATCTACCAATCCTGTCAAGAGTGCTAAGTCTTTGGCGGATTTCCAGCCAGAGGATAAAGGAGTGAGCCGGGATTGACAACGGGCTGCAGACAAGGTAGGACCACTCCACCACACCTCCCGACGCACGGAAAAGCCCATAGGCAGATTTTGAAGAGAAGACCCCACTGCAGTCAGCAGTCCAGACTACGACATCATTGAGAGTTGGATCAGGGAGGTATGAAGGCATGTTGCTCAAAATCCTATCAACCTCCGTATCAAATTGGTTTGGCCAAAACCACTCCCCGTTTCTAATGATATCCTTTACCTTAGCATCCAAGGGCAAGCCAGTGATACACCTGATTCTCTCGTTAAATCTTTCCTAGAGCGGACCAAGAGGGTGCCAAGAATCCAGCCAAAGGAAGGTGTCATTACCATTACCAATATGATGGTGAATCTTACTGCGAAGAGTAACACGGAGCTTCATAAGCTTTTTCCAGCTCCAAGGGGCAGAATTCGGAACTTTGATAGTCCAAATGCAACGGTCTTTGATACGATGACCTTGACACCAAGCAACCCAGATGGAATTCGGGTCCTTAGTGGCCGGGCCAATAGAGCTTTATTAGAGGCAATCATGTTTTTGATTCCAAGCCCACCCTCCTCTTTTGGCGAACATACATCTGACCAAGCAACCTTTGCAGAAATCCGATTAGCTGAGGATCCGTGCCAAAGAAAGGAACGAAGAGATTTATCAATGCCTTTCAAGATAGCTTTGGGAAGAATGAAAATGGATGCCCAGTAATTATGGATTGTAGATAAGATGGACGAGTCGAAAATTTTTGACGCCTAGAGAGAGAAGCTCCCGCTTCTCTCTTCCATTTTCAAATTTATTTTTGAATTTTGAATCTCGGTGCTGCGGCGCTCCTCATCTGGCCGGGCAGCGCCGGTGCTGGCCACGGCCGATCCCCTGGTTGCCTCGCCCGGCTGCCTCCCATTCTCCTTCTCATCTCTTTCTCTCTACTGGTTCAGAACTCTGTCCAGATCTCTGTCCTCATTTTGAAATTTGAATCTCGGCGTTGCAGCACTCCTCATCTGGCCGGGCGGCGCCGGTGCCGGTCACGGCCGGTCCCCTGGTTACCTCACCCGGCTGCCTCCCGTTCTCCTTCTCATCTCTTGCTCTCTATGGTTTTGGACCTCTGTCCTGGTTTGGCCGTCACCCTTTGAGGGCTCGGCGAGGATGTGGGCTCGTTTGCGCGACCCTCTTCTCTTCGCTCGTCTTGTGCGGTGCTTAAGGGCTCTGCTTCCTCTAGCCGGGCGATGTCGGAGCCGGCCATGGCCGGCCTCCTGGCTGCTCCCCTCGTATTCTTCTCGGTTCACTCCTTGGATTGCGCTAAGTTTCTAATTCGGGAGCTGCTGTCGGAAGTCTTGTGGAATTGATGGCACTCGTGCTGCTCGATGGAATTGATGCAATCGAATGTCCTGTGGCGTTGCTCTGACTGCCCTCTGGCTGTGTGTTCCCACTTGTTGGTTGGGTTGGGGGAAGCCGTGCGCATTTGGTTCGGGACTCTTCGGCTGAGGGCTGAAGAGCTGGCTGAGGACATTTTTGGTTGCTAGATTTCCTTCTTGTTGCGGTGGTGCCCTGTCTGTTCGTTGCCATTTTGTGGTGTGATGTCTAGTCTGCATCCGATGTGGGCTGCTGCGTTAAGGGTTAGTCCCTTTGCTGTCTCGATTCTGCAATGCCTATTCTGATGAATTTGCTGGCAGATTATTGAGTGTGCGGTTCTCTGCAATGCTCGTTCTGCAATGCTAGTTCTGATGAAGGGTTGTTGTTGGATTTGGAATGCTCTGCTGCCAGCTGCAGATCCTCTAATCTGATACTGGATTAGTTGAACTGCGTTTTGTCTTGAAGGATTGTTTGAACTGGGTTCTGATTATGCCTGATTTTGCATGCTGAATGTTGAGATTTGGTGATGCTGATAGTAGGCCCCTAGGTGGATACAGCTCTTGGTGTCTTTGAATTCTTCTTTGCTCTGCAGTGTTGCAGTGGAATGCGTTTTTCTCCCGCTGTTCCTGCTGCTGTTGAAATTGTGTTGCAACTCTTGGTATTGCTTCAATACAATATGGCGGGTTCATCTCTTTGCAATTGTGTCTGCAGTTTGCCTGGCCGCAGGCCATCTGATGAAGGTTTTTCTGTGGAGTTGAAAACTCTACCATGATGCAGCCGGTTTGTGGCTATGCTGTCTGCTGGTTGTCTTAGATTAAATGCATATGCTGCTGTGGTGATGGGCAGTATTGCTGAAATGGTTGGCTTTTGGGTCGGCTTGGATGGCCCTCTGTCTGCTGTTATCTCTGGTTCCCTGTCTGCAGTTTGGCTGGCTACAGGCCAGGTGCTCTCTGATTGAAATTGCCGTATGGTGCAGCGGGATTGTGATGGAGCTTGTTTGCTGTGATGATGTGGCTGTCACTCTTTCACTGTGTAAATGTGAAGATTGACTATTCCATTGTCATAGAGCTTTTCTTATGGAGCTGCTATCTATGCCTCCTAAGTATTGAAGGTGGATTGGCTTAAAATGATGTTGGGTTCAATTGTTACCGCTGAGCTCATTATGTGCTCTGTGCTTATTTGCTGCTTCTTTAGATGCAGCTGGTGATGGAATATGGTGTCTATTGTGATGTTGGCTGACGCCTTCGATGCTATGCCTCTGGTGTTATGGGATCGGCAGGCTGATGATGTGCTACCTGGAACAAATATGTAGATGTGGTTGGTGGTTCCCATTTTGTGGTGGTCCCCATGATGGAAGTGCTGCAGTTTCCTATTGCTTCATGCTGTTGGAAAACTAGAGATGCATTTAGGTTGTTAACAGCATTGTTTGCTGTAGTAAGTTTGCTGTAGTAAGTTGCTGCGGGGCGATCGGATGTGTTGATCCAGTCGTCTCAGGAGTAACTGATTTTGAATCTACTGATGTATAATGACAATGTTCATTTTCTATCTTCTGTTAGATCGTTCCTCTTAGGGGTTTTTTGAGGTATTCTCTGATGTACCAGTTGCTCGGGGTATGCCCTAGCATTTTATGTTCTAGCTCCAAGTTAAAAAACTTAGAGTTATAACATATTTTTTGTAAATTTTTTTCCCTTTAATCCAAAATACACACTTACTTACCC
This sequence comes from Nepenthes mirabilis, assembly GCA_025585075.1. Lineage (NCBI taxonomy): Eukaryota > Viridiplantae > Streptophyta > Magnoliopsida > Caryophyllales > Nepenthaceae > Nepenthes > Nepenthes mirabilis. Next base: position 15,786 of record JAODPA010085909.1, read on the forward strand.
AAAAAAAAAAAAGATAAGATGGACGAAATTAATTGAAGCCTGCCTGCAAACGAGAGCCACCGATTCCTCCAGGAGGAAATCCGAAGCTGGACTCTATCAAGGAGCGGTTTGCACTCAGAGGCAGAGAGTTTAGTGGTTATGACGGGGACGTCAAGGTATTTAACAGGAATGGCGCCCAATCTAAACCCAAGGATGCCGAGAATACCCTTTTTAACGGTCTCACTTGATGAGCAACAAAAAATCACGCTTTTATTAGGGTTAGGGGTAAGCCTAGACAAAACACTGAAGGTTTTGAGACAATCGTGTAAAGTTTGGATGGATTTGCAATCAGCTTTGGAAAAAAAGAGAAGGTCGTCCGCAAACCCCAGCATCACAGTTCTAGTACTTGCACACTTGCAATGAAACTGAAAATCTGGGTTGGTCTGAATCATCCTAACCAGAATACCATTAAGGACTTCCACCCCGAGAATAAAAAGATAGGGCGAAAGGGGATCCCCTTGTCTAAGACCTTTGGCGCCCCGAAAAAAACCCACCGACTCACCATTGAGGCAAATGGAGTACGATGCAGTGGAAATGCATTGGCTAATCCAATTGATCACAATAGGGGGAAACTTCATCAGATCAAGGACCACCAAGATGAAGTCCCGATGGATGGAATCATAAGCTTTCATCAGATCCACCTTAATCGCACAACGAGGAACTCCCTTATTCAAATGGTATTTATGAAGAAATTCTTGTGCAAGCAAAATATTATCTCCAATGCTTCTGCCAGGCACAATGGCAGTCTGGCACTTAGCAACCAGGAGAGGAAGTGAAGGTTTAATGCGGGTGACAATAACCTTGGATATGATCTTGTACAGAACATTGTAGCAAGCAATGGGCCGAAAATCAGAGACCTTGGACGGCGATTTAATTTTCGGAATAAGGCATAATAAGGTCGCGTTTATTTGCTTTAGCATTTTCCCATGATGAAAAAAATCCTGGACAGCTTCGGTGATGGAACGCCCAATTTCATTCCAGGAAGCTTTGAAAAATTTGGCTGAAAAACCGTCCAGGCCAGGGGCTTTGTTATCTTCGATGGAGAAAAGGGCTAAACGAACCTCCTCAATCGAGATGGGCCTACACATCTCCTGCCGGAGCCCATCAGGGACGGAGTGCAGAATGAAAGGCCGGAGACGCTCTTTGGGGAACGGCCCGTCCGGTCTGCCCGTACCCAGGAGCTTTGAAAAATGATCAATGAAGAGGTGCTGGACTTCCTCCAGGCAACTCGAGACAGTTCCATCGTCTTTAGTTAAGGCGAGAATACGATTCGTCTTACGATTGCCAGCAATTAAATGGAAAAAGTATTTTGTACACTGATCGCCATTCCTGAGCCAACGAATTTTCGCTTTTTGTTGAAGAAAGTCGAGTTCATTTCTGATCGCACAGCGATACTCAGTTAAAAGGCGTTCCTCCTCATAAGCCCCAGGAGGAGGAACAACATACGAGGCATTCCTTTGGAAATCCTCAAGGGCCTCTCTCGAATGATCGACGGCCACGGCTACATTCCCCAGGCTACGATTAAGCTCTTTAACTCTCAGCTTGACAAGCCTCAATTTTGACACCACCCGGAACATAGGGACACCCTGAATCGGAATGTTCCAGCAATTCCGAATAGTAGGAATGAACCCAGGATGACAGGTTAGTTGATCAACTGTGCGTGCTCATGCCTATACTGAGCCCCTTCTTTGCTCTCTGATGACTTGTTGGTATCAGCTAGGCCACTGTATCCTTGGCTTTTCTGTGAAGTCGCTGGGAGTAGTCTTCGATGCAGATGTAATCCTATGCTGCATATGTTGATGGCGGTTGCTGGGTGATGCTGGCACACTAACAGCAAACCTGGGACTTCGGCGCTTCCTCTCTTTCGTTCTTTGGCGATTTTGAATTTCTGCTCGCCTGCCTCCTTCCTCCCCTGCCAGCGCCAATGGCGCCGGTCGCCTCCCCTGAAAGCTTGTCCACTCCTCCTCCCCTCGACCTTCTTCCGCACGACCCCGTGGTCTCTTCTCCTCCCAAGGAGGAGGGAGGAGAGGGAGGACAGCCAAATTTACTTGGATGTGTATCTGGATCTGTTGCAGCAGACGGAAGTTGGAATGCAGTGGACGCCCTCTTGGCTGGATTGGCTTTGTCTGCTCTTGTTTATTTTCCAAATTTACATCCGGATGTCAGTCCTCTGTGAGGGAATGTAGTGGAGGTTAGATGCTGCTACTGATTGTTTGCCCGGCTGTGGATTGGGAGAGTCCTTCTGATGCTGAAGTTTCATCTGATTGAGCCTCGAAGCCTTGGCTCTGTTGTTCCTGCCTATTGTTTTCAGGCCACCGTTTGCATAGGCAGATAGGGTAGTGGCAGCAGTGGCCCTGCTTGGTAGTGCTTGGCTGCTGAAGGCTGCTCATTCTGGTTGAAACTGACTGTGTAAGATGATGGGGATCCATGCGCTTCCTAATGTGTGGACGCCATCTCATTACTGAATTCTTGGAACTCTATCTGTGGTGAGTAGGGGCAGTGCGTGTTTTCTTAAGCTGTTCGGATTTCCTATGCGGGTGTCTTGAACTGATTGCAAGATGGAAATTGATGTACCGATGCTTGATGTTGTGGTTGGAAATGTTGAAGCATGATCCTGTCGCCTTGGGAGTAACTGATTTTGAATCTGATTTGGTAAAATGACAGTGTTCATTTTCTATTTTCTGTTAGATCGCTCCTCTTAGAGGTTTTTGAGGTTTCTCTGATGTACCAGCTGCTCGGGGTATGCCCTAGTGTATTATGTTCTAACTCCACGTCAAAAAACCTGGAGTTATAACATAGTCTTTTGTAAATTTTTTCTCCCGTTAATCCAAAATACACACTTACCAAAAAAAAAAGTCTCTTCTCCTCCCCGTTTTCCGCGTCCGGCTACCCGGTGGCCTCACATCAACTCGGTCCCGAACTCATCTTCATTTCTCCCTTCTTTGCCTTTCGATCCCGATTCCCTCCCACATCCTTCCGTCCCTTGTCATAGCATTCTGGATTGATGCCCTATTTACTTTTTAGAAGCTGTGCCTTCCTCGGATTCTGGTCTTCCCTCTACATCCCCTGTCCATCCTCCCTTCCGCCCAGAGTCGCTCAATTCGGTTGCAAATTTGTGCCCTCATCCTTCGTCGCCCACCTCTACTATCCCTTGCGTTCCTGAAAGGGCCAAAATTGCTTCGGCATGTAGGGCCTTGTGTCCTGCCCGACCAAATGTGGTCGTATCCCTCCTCAAAGGGGAGTCCTCTACTGAAGCTTTGAAGTCTGAGATTGGTTGTTGTGGGGATGAGCGTTTCTCAAAACACCTCTGCTGCCCTGATGAGCCTTCTCCCATTCCAGCTGGTACACCAGCTGTGCTGTTGAACATACCAAAGGGCCTGGAATCTGTGTCTGGTCTGGGGGTTCCTTTAGAACATACTCCGGCTGAGTCTGAAGGATATTCTAAAGCCTTGCCTGCTGTGCCTTCCCTGAATCGCAACGCCTCTGTGACAGACTCCTTGTGCCTTTCTGATGCTCAAGCCACCAGCCCACCAGGGGTTTCATGGGCTTTGGTTGTGGAAAAGAGGGCTATTGGAGGTACGTCTCCCCTTAAATTCTTCCCTCCAATTTGTTCTGATATGGAGAATTTTATTTTGTCCCCCTCGCCTGAAGTTATCCAACAGGGTGTGAACTTGTGGGGTACCACCCTCGTTGGATATTTTGTTGGTAATCCCGTCCATTTTAATGCAATAAATAATATTACTCGAAAAATTTGGAAGCGTTTCGAGCTACAACATGTGGCGGGAAACGAATTAGGTTTCTTTTTCTTTCGGTTTTCTTCAAGCTTAATGCTCAATAAATGTCTTGCAAGTGGCCCCTGGTCGATTGCCGGGTATACTCTTTTTCTTAAGGAATGGAAGTCGGGAATGGTCCTAACCTGTGGAGAGCACAAATCATTCCCTACATGGATCACCATGTCAGGGATCCCGGTTGAGTTCTGGACCCCCCCGGGTTTGAGTTGGATTGCGAGTGCGGTTGGAAAACCCCTCTATCTAGACCCTGTCACCCAAAAACTCGAGCGTATGGGTTTTGCTCGAGTTTGTGTCGAAATGGGGGTCGGCGCCCCCCGTCCGAAATCTATAAAGATTCGAACAAATGGCTTCGTTGATCAATCGGACGATCAAATCAGAGAAATTAAAATTGATTACCAACATAAGCCGATGCGCAGCGCTGCCCCCGGAAAAAGTGGGACTAAGGGTCCCTCACTCAAAGCTACGTGGATCCCCAAGCAGGTGGATCCTCCTCGGAAAAACACCTCCATTGTTCCCCCTAGGGCGTCTCCATGCAAAAATGCCTCTGCTGTGGCTGCCCCCTCGGCAAGAGTCATTGGGCACAAGGCCATAACGACCTCCAACTCGTTTATGGCCTTACAGGAGGCTATTATTAATGATCCTTCAGATAGCCTGGCCCAAGTCCCAATAGCTCCATCTAGTGGAGTTGGCCTTGAAACTCCTCCCAGCCATGATCCTTCATGCCCTGATAAGATGAATGGCGTGGCCCTGGAATCACCTTTTCTGTTCCAATGCCATGACGAAGGAGGCCCTTCCAATAGAGTCTCTAAAACCTCCTCCCCCCCGGATCTAATTGTTTGAACCCTTGTTCGGTTCTTCCCGATCCATTGTCTTCGGGGATTTCTAAACCATTCCCCGATCCTGGTTTAACTGATTACCTTAAAAAGCGCTCACCATCCATACCAATCTCTTTGTCTGCCACCCCCCAAGGTGCCACATTGTGTAACCCTATCTCAAATGGACTTTCAGATGATAGGGTTGGAACCTCAACCAAAACTGGGGAACAAGCCTCCTCTAGAAAAAATAAAAAATCTCGGGGGATTATAAAATCCTTTCCCCCTTCACCCTCATCCCATGATTAGCATTGCTTGTTGGAATGTGAGGGGACTAAATGGGTTTGTAAAAATCCACGAAGTCAGCAACCTCATCAAATCCCATAGGTGCTGTATTGCTGGTCGTCTTCATCCCTCGAGTTCAAAATTTGAACTCGGTTTTGGTCGCGCCTTCAGCGTCGACTCTCACCTGGCCGGGCGGCGCCGGAGCCGGCCTCGGTCGGTCTCCTGGTGCGTAGCCCGGCCGTCTCCAGTCTCTCCTCCTCCTCTTTTTCTCCCGACGCGAGGACATCTTTCTCTTCGATTTTGGCTTAGGGCTTCGCGCCTCTGGCTGATTGGAGTCATTGCTGGCCGATCTCCTGGCTGGCCACTCCGATTTGGTTGGCTTCAGAGTCTCACGAAGGTTTCGGCGCTCCCGATCCTGGTGGTCGATTTGGGGTTGCTGTACTGTTCCGAATGGCGGGGTATTGAAGTTTTGGCCGAAGACCTGTCTGGTTGTTTGTCTCCCTTCGGGTGCGTCTATTACTTCTGCTGCTCTGCATCAGATTATTTTCAACGGGTTGCTGTCTCATTTCGAAGGATTTTAGGAGCTGATTGTCCTCTGAAGTTGCCCTGTCCCTGGCTGTGTGACCCATTTGTGTTGGGGTTTGGGGAGCCCATGGTTTTCTGGAGTGGGACGTTCTGGCTGAGGGATGTGTAGCTGAGTGAGGTTCCGATTGGTTGCTTTCTTCCTTCTTGTTGAGGAGTGCCCTGGTGTTGCAGTTCATTGAACTGCTTGTCTGGCAAATTCAGCCAGTAGTTGATGTCGTTGCTTTGCTGCAATTTCATCTTATGTTGCGTGTTGTCTCGGCTTGAAGATCGTGATGCAGCCGAATGTTCATTGATGTTGCTCACTGCTCTGGCTGCTTTTTCCCATTTACGGATTGGGTTGGGGGAGCCCATGTGCTTAAGGACTTGGAATTTCCGGCTGAGGGCTGAGCTGTGCCTTGGTTCCATTCGGACGCTGAATGATCTTCCTGTTTTGAGGTAATGCTCTGCCTGATTTGCTGCTTTATTGTGGCGTTAGTGTTGCAATCCTTGGATTGTTTGTGCCTGGCTCATTCAGCCAGTTAGCTGAAGGTGTTATGTTGCACCAATTTTGAATCTTATGATTTATGGCCTGATGCAATGGTCTTCATGGTTGCTATTGCTGATGCCGAATGAGATTGTGGGAATTTGGATTATTCCTATGCTGAAGGAAGTTCGGTTGTTGCATTTCTAAGGCCACGGTGAATAGCAGTGCACTTTGGGTGCATTTGGTTATGCTTTGGGCTTGATGAGCTGTTCCTTTCGTCCTCTTGCTTCTTTACCAAGATCATGAATGCTTTTGATGCTGTGGGCTCTGATTCTGATTTTTGGATGGGGCTCTGTTGATGCTGCCTGTGAGAGCAGCTGGTGTTCAGAATTGGTTTTCTGCTTGCTGTGGTGTGATCGGCCTGAGTCCGATCGTGGCTGGCTGGCTGATCGTGGGAGAATTCAAAATGCCGATCGACTTTTGGCGTTTTGGTTTTTGTGGCCGATCTCATTTGCCAACTGTGGCCGATCTCATTGGGCGCCTAAGGCCGATCTTGATGGTAATTTTGCCGATCTCACTTGGGGCGCATTTCAGTTGCCGTCCTCATTTGCTCCCGGTTGTAATTTTGATGCTTCTGCTGACGTGGATTCCAAACTGGCTTTATTTTCAGCGGTTTGGCTGATGTGGGCGTGTGTTTCTCCTGTCTGCCGATAGGGATTTGGCAAAATGCTATGTTGCCGCAAAATGGCTTGTTTTTTTTGTTTACGTACTGCTAACTGATGTTAGAGTAGATTATTTGTATTGTACGAATGCCATCATTTTTATCTTTTCGTTGGTCTTTTCGTTGTATCTGAGTGCTCGGGGTATGCCCTAGCAACTATGGTTTATCACTTAGTTGGGAAAACACTAGGTGATAAACCATTACTTGTAAATCTTTTTCTCCCACTAATCCAAATCACTTACTTACCAAAAAAAAAAAAAAAAAAAGCTGTATTGCTAGTCTGGTTGAAACCAAAGTCGCGGAGAGAAACTCCCTGAGTGTCTCTGCTAGAATCAGACCAAACTGGTCTTGGATTATGAACTATTCCCCGTCCTCGAATGGCCTATTTCGGGTGGGCTGGGACCCCCAAGTGGCTTCGGTCAACATTCTCTCCTTGGAGGATCAGGTCATTCATACCGAGGTCCTTTTCCGGGAGGTGAACATACTTTTTTTTTGGTAAGTAAAACTGTGTTAAGGGTAAGCTTTTTAACGTGACTGGCCCCACCGCTTCGCGGCCCCATTACCCAGAAATCCCGAAGGATTTTTTGGGAGGCTCAGTACCACGGATGCTTCCGCGGAGAATCGAATCCGGGTGGAGAGGGAAGGTGTAAGCGTTATTCACCACCAGGCCGAACTTCGCTTCGGCCTCTTGTCCTTTATATACGGCGCAAATTTAGTAAGTCACCGAAGGCCCCTTTGGGAGAGCCTTCGGACGATGTCTAATCACCCGGGAAATCTCCCCTGGGCCGCGCTTGGTGACTTCAACGCTGTTAGATCCCCGTCCGAGGCCCTGGGTTGTATCTGGCACCACGATAGCTTGCGTGACCTTGATAACTGCCTTAGAGAATGCAATCTTGAGGACGTATGCCGTGAAGGTATGCACTATACCTGGAATGATGGCCGGGACTCATCCCTTCGCATTTACAGAAAGCTTGATATAGTTGTAGCCAATGGGAACTGGTTTGACCTTTTTCGCAGGGCCAAAGCCCTGTTTCCCCCTGCCAGACTTTCTGATCATTCACTCTGTATTCTTCTCCCCTCTGGCGACTCACCCATAAATCATAGGGTGTTTCGGTTCAATAATTTTCTCACTATTTTTTTGTTTTTGTTATTTGGTAAGTAATTAATTGCATTAAATTTAAAGAAAATGTACAAAGCGCTATATTCTTAGCCAAGTGTTTTGCCGACTTGGGGAAAGAAACATAGAAACAGGGGAGTCCCCTAAACCAATGACATTAGTTATAAAAAATAAGGATACAATAATAATCGGTCATTGTACAGATAACATTCACCGGCCAGAGTGAATTAAGAGAACGCCATAACAGCATCGACGAGCCACTTCAGCTCAATACCAATTCGAATCTAAAGGTCCGCAACGCACTCCGACATAAGAGTACAAAATGAACTCCGGCTTCAGCAAACACCATGTCACTCCGGCCTCAACAACAGCAGGCCACTCCGGCTCATAGTGAAATAAGGCACTCCGGAAACCTCTAAGTCCGGAAAATAGGCACTCCGGAAACATTTCAGCATCCCTAGCCCACACCACTCTAGCTTAACGAAAACAAAATGTGCTCCGGCGTCAAACATACGCAATGTTACTCTGGCCTCAAAACACGCAAGCCACTCCGGCCCTTTATAGAAAAAAGGCATTCCGGATACCTTTTAATCAAGGCCACTCCGGCCTGTTAACAAAAGCAGCACTCCGGAACTTGGTCATTCCGGTCACAACTCAAGCCTGACCACTCCGGCTAAAGAGAGTATAATACTCACTCCGGCTAAAGAGAGTATAATACTCACTCCGGAATCTTGCAAAGACCACTCCGGCCTTAGAGCGACTGCAGAACGAATGCAGCGCATCACAGGATCAGCACTTCACAGGATTATGGATGTTGAAGGCACCAGGCCACTCAGGCCTAAAGGGCAATACCGTTCACTCCGGCCAATGAGACAAAAGTCACTCCGGACATCCAGCTTTTCACAGAACTCCGGAAGTTGAAGGAGCAAGGCCACTCTGGCCTCAAGAGCATCTCTGACCACTCCGGCCAATGAGATAAAAATCACTTTGGAAACATCACGCAGTGCCATTCCGGAAAAAGTACACAAGCCTCCAAGCTGCCTCAGGGCACAAAATCACCCACTCCGAAGCAGGCAGCAGCAGGAATTTATGCATGAGAAGTCCGATTATTCATGGATGCAGCTTTACGCCGCCTCCCAGACTTATACTGACGCCAGGGTTCTTCAGTCGGGATCATAAAGGCATTGCCCTGAAGCTTTTTTTTTTTTTTTAGTAAGTAAGAATTTTTGATTAATGGGAGAAAAATAGTACAAAATAATATGTTTATCTCCAAGTATTTTGACTTGAAGATAACACATAATACGCTAGGGCATACCCCGAGCGGACAATACATCAGAATATACAAAAACCTCTAGGAGGATAATGTTTACCGAAAATG
>JAODPA010085920.1:0-20117 GCA_025585075.1 Nepenthes mirabilis
AAAAAAAAAAAAAAAAAAAAGAGTATTCAGCGTACGATCCACCGCCACAGCACCCGCGCTCCGCGAGGTGGGACTCAATTTAAACCACCTGCCTGCGTTTGAACGTCGTACCTCTACCCATCCACGCTCATCCATGCCCTAGATCGTCAGCGCGCTGTCTCTTTCTCTCTCGTATTTGACTTGCTTCCTCTCTCGCGCGCAAGCGCACACATCTATACTTGTTGGCGGCAAGAAAGCTGCTTTATTGAATATGCCACCAGGTTTTTTTTTTTGTCTATATATTTCTCTTAAGTCCTAACACTGTGATGCTCCGTTTGTCGGTGAGGAAGGAAGAGAAAGTGAGGGGGAAAGGGTGGTCTCTTTGGACATCTTTTGTGTGCAGGTACGAAGGAAGGGATCTTTCCTTTCGCTTCAGCCAAACGGAGCATAAATTAGGCTTCTCTGAATTCTGTGTTGCAGATAGCTTTTTCTGACTGGTTGGTGAATTTACGTAAATATGCAGACCTTCCAGGGTTCTATTATGATCCAGAGAAGAACAGATACTTCCCTCTAAAGGGTCCGATTCCTGGTTCAGTTCGTAAAACAGCCCCTATCCAGAATTCCGTTTCTGAGGCTACTGAGGTGTCTCTTCGGCTTGCTTGTAAATTAATTGCCATATTTATTGGTCATTATGAAATTTTAGAGATTCAAAATCTTGAGAGAGGAAGAAATTTACATAGTTTGGTTGGTAAAATTGGAATGTAGTTGATATATTGAATTGGGTGTTCCTGTCTGAAATATATATATATATTTAAATTTTTTGGCGGGTCGGGGTGTGGGTGGGAGTTACGACTTCTGTATCTGTCTGGTATGAAGATGACGAATATTAACCTTTCGATTCTCCTTCATCAATGAAGAAACACGGAATAATGAGGCAGTAGTAACCTTGCCTTGAATTGATTTGTCATTGATTAATGATTGTTCAATCCTGCGCATATCTATGATAGTTGTTCTTCATGAAGTCGTTCATATATTGGGGGTGCGTTTTCCACTTGTTTCCTTTCTGTGATCTGAATTGCTTCAACTGTACTGTCAGTCAGTTTTGCTGAATTGTTCTATCATATATCATGAAAAGCTACAACCCATTCGCGTGCGACAAAGGCCTAAAGCGTTGATTCCAAATTGATGGCGCTCAAGCGCCGATTCCATATTGATGGCCAAGACACCGAGCTCAAGGCTCGCTTGAGTGCAGCTCAAGCGCCGATTCCAGTGGTGCCCATGCTTGAGTTGTGCCTGATGGGTGTTCGAGCACGGTTCGTAGTGTAAAACGCGTTAGACGCGTTTTAGGGTAACTTCTAAAATCATTCTTGTACAAGAAACGCCGCATAGAGAGAAAGGAGAGAAGAAGAGAGAAGATGAAGGGGTTTGGCATCCGATTGAGGTCCGATTTAAGTTTCGTTCTCTGTCAAGGTTAGATACGTGGTTCTAGAGTTGATTTCTAGAACGTTTTTTTATTTAGTTGCTCGTGTTTCTTATTGTGTTTCTCTTGTTAGTTATTGGGTGTATTGATGGGAGTTATAATCACTCATTCTTCATTCGGGATTGTAGTGAAGGGATTTCGGAAGGAATTCTTGTTACCGGTGCTTTTATAGTGGATTTGTTTGAAATTTGTCCCGCGATTAGTCCCTTGGTTGAAAAGGATTTTTTACGTTAAAAATATTGTATATTATTATATTTCTTGTACTCATAATTTTGGTGGCTGATAGTTGACGGGGGTTGTGGTCTCATTCTGTTGCGCTGGGTTGTGTGTATCCAGGTCGATCCCTAACATATTCAACTAGATAACATCAATTTTAAAATATAAATGACAAATATTTAATGTCTAATATGGTAATCCTAACTCTATATTGTGATTAAAATCATTATGATCTTAGCAAAACAATATATTTATTCATTATTGTCCTTCCTAAATATGGTTACAAATATTTAGTTGTTTTGTACGGCTAATAGGTACATTTGTCTAGAATCCTAATGGCTGGGCCAATGCACATGCCTGTCATACTGATGTCTTTCCTCAAATTGATGATGAGCTATTAAAAAGTGTCAAATTACTAACATGAAATTGATGATGCTGGTTGGTCATAGCTTTAATAAATAAATCAGCTATTTGAAGGTCTTTGAGAACATGTGGAAGAAAAATAACACAAGCATCTACAAATTTTTGAATATAATGACAATCCATTTCAATACAATTGATACATCCTTGATGAACAAGATTAGCAACAATCTGAATAACACTCATGTTGTTGATATACGGAGGACTAGGGTCAAATTGAGACAACCCAAGGTTAGATAGTAGGCCACAAAGCCGAAATACTTCTAAGAAATCAATAAAGATAGCCTACTATTATGGCTCAGTTGAAGATTTGGAAACTCATCTTAATTCTTACTTTTCCAAGATGCTAAGGAATCTCTAAGAACCATACACCAATCCATGATAGTGCGACAAGTATTAGGGCATCATGCCCATTCAGCGTCTCTAAGAACAATAATATCTGTAGGGGAACTGGTAAGAGAAAGAAGCCATGACTAGGAAGAAGGATATGACAAACAACCACCAAATGTAGATGTCGCATGCTTAATGTAAACTAACTGAATTGGTGGCTAAGCAAAAAATATTGGGCTAAATAATAGTTAGATAAATCAAGTTGGTAACCAACCACCGAAACGGTGTAAGATGTTAGTATAATAGGCGTGTGTGTTAGCCAACCCAATAGGGTCTTAGACACGTGCATATTAGCCAGACAAAACAACTAAATATTTGTAATCATAGTTAGGGAAGATAGTAGTGGGTAAGGATATTACTGTGATAGCATTATATATAATCCTGATCACAATATTTAGTTAGGATAAGGATCTTAGAAATATGATATTTGTTGTTTCAATTCACAGTAACAAAGAAGCACACAAGCATTTTGGAGCAACAAAATACCAAGAAATGAAAGAACCAATGAAACAAATGAAATCCAAAATACTAATTCGTGGAGAAAGACCAGAATCCCAAAAAAATTTGAAATCCAAGAGCCCTATATGTCTAGGATGAATCACTAAAGAAAGCCAATAAAACCAGGAAACTTGGAGAGCACTGAAAGAACAGTTGTTCAGAGGGTCTATCTTTGATACTGTCAATTTTGATGAATTGGTCAATTTTCTATAATTGAAAGCTATAGCACTTCATATAGGCTCAACCCGATAACATCGAATTCAGAATTAAAATAATAAATTTCTTCTCTCTAAGATCTTAATCCTAATAAGATGTATTCTAATCTTCGCACAACAATATCCCTGTTCACTAATATCCTCCCTAAATGCTGTTACATATATTTACTTGTTTTTTGCGGCTAATATGTACATGTCTGAAACCCTACTGGGCTGCCCAACACACATCTAGCATACCGACATTGTCTATGTGCTCCTCCTTCCCTTGCATTACCTTCCATTTCTCCTTTAAATCTTGATTCTATGTGGTATCATTTTTTGTCATTACTAAATTGAATACTGCTTTTCAGAACTAATGGAGCACAATGTTTACAGGTGAGAAGCTTCCTAAGGAAGGCAATTAGGAATGCTAAGCTGCTTCAGGATAGAGAGCTGTATGGGAATATAATCTCCACTAGAAAACGAAAGGGTAGCTTTCAAGAGGAATATATGAAGACCCTAGTATCTCGACCTATGGTATTCTTTAGAATTTTATGTATGAGTGCGTGAGTTTGTGTGCATTTATATATGCTTGCAGGCATGTGCAAATCTCTCTCTCTCTCAACGGACCTGAGTTGTGTTCTTGGACTAGTTATGATGCTAGTCCTGGAGCATAAAGCACAACATGAAATTCTGAGGTTATGATTAGATGTTCTGTATGGTGAATGATGCTGAAACCGGTATGCTAATTGCTGGAAAATATAATTTTAGGCTAATGTATTTCAGTGTTATGCTATACTGCATGTGTCTGTTCTTATATTAGTTGTGGTGCTGTCTTTGAATCTAATGACATAATATTCTAAACTCATGTTCTTGAGTAGGTTTATATGTTTATTAATGGTCAATGATGCTGAGTGTCTTTATATTATTCTTTCAGAAATATGATGCCTTGCCTCCAACTTCGCTTTGTATGCATGTCATATCACCATGCAATTCATACAAGTCCTTATGTGGTGACTGCATTTTGTGAATGCTTGTCCTGTCATTCACTTCATATTTGTTTGTTGCTGAAAGGACTGAATCCAGAATTCCATTTTTTGATTGCATATAGATATGAAATATGCAATAATAATTTCATATGCGTAGATTTCATATTTGTTAAATTTGGGCTTCAATCAAACCAGGATGGCGTATTGCCCAGCAAATTAATTGTAAGACTATTGTTTTCGGTTGACAGCTGTGATATGTGAGATCATGGGCTTGTGTCATGTAAAGAGCAGCAATAAGCAATAATCAAAGCAAGACAGCTAGTCAAAGTTGGGACTGCTAAATCAGCAACAGAAACCAGATCAGCAAATGCAACAGAACTACAGAAGCAGTTTTTATCTGGATTTAACACACGCATTGTGTAACTGAACAAAACAGCAAGATCAAGCAAGAACAACATACAAGAAGTTGTTAAGGAGAAGTTCTAGTCAGTTAACTTAGCTGCCATATTTTATTTCTTACTTTTCCATGACACAAAGTTGCCTTCAAAAAATACACAATAGTTGGTGGTAGATTTTTGATCGTATGGCTACTCAACTCTATCAATATCAAAAAAACCCTTGATTGAGTATGACCAGGATCACTGTACTCACTTTGTCTTGGTATACCTTTGGGATATCTCACAATACATAGTAAAGCTCCCTAATGAGAAACACGAAGAGGACAAAAGCTGGCTCATGAGAAGGCAATATTTGGACGAGTCACGATAAGATAATTAAGCTTGCTAACTAGTTATTGGTACCTTTTTTATTTAACAAAGACCTTCTCATCATCTGATAATAACTTAATTCCTGGATTCATGGAGCATTAAAATGTTTTGAGTACATTGTACCAATCTCTTGAAGTAAATCCGCTATTTACTTCTTTCGCCAAAGGAAAATGCCATAATGACATCTAATAACCTTAATGTTAAGAAAATAACACAGCCTCTTAAGATTTTTGGTCTGAAATTATCTTTCAAGGAATAATTTCATATATGCAATGTTAATACTTTCACTGCTAGTAATCAAATACTATCCACATGCACAATGAGAAGAACTATCTCAGCACTAAATGACGATAGAATTCAGAGTGATCATTGCTATAATTGGAGAGCCTAAATTCAAATGCTATTTCACTTAATCAGCCAAATCATGCTCACGGGAATTGTTTCAAACCATACAATGACTTTTTCAGTGATAAACATATTCAAACTCCCTTTGAGCCACAAAGTTTAGAGGTTGCTTCAAATAAACCTCCTCCTATCATCATGTGAGAAGGCATTTTTGATGGGTAATTGATGCAAAGACTAGCGATGACTAGAGGTCAAGAAATAAAAAGCCTAACAGAAGTTAACTGGGCGATACAAGAAAAGGTATCGGTGTAGTGTACCTCATATATGTAAGCATATTTTTGAACCACTAGATGAGCTTTTAGTCAAGCTCGAGAACCATATGAGCATATTCTGAAACCATTAGATGGGCTTTCAATCAAGCTAAAAAATCATCTAAATTTACTTTTATTATATAAACCCATTTACACCTGGTAGATTTCTTTCTTAGAGGGAAAAGACTAGATGCCATGTATAATTATGCTCGAGTGTATCCATCTCTTTCTCTAAAGTAGCCTGCTGACGAGGATGAGAAATAGGTTCGGATACAGATCGAGGACGCTAATTAAGTCCAAGGTAGATACAAAAGCCCATTGAGTAAAGATAATGTAGTAGATAATGGAAATTGAGTATGGCTGAGATGACCCTTTCATAGTGCAATCGAAAGTTATTAATCAGTTCTCTGATCTGGAATAGTAGTATTTATAGTCTTAATAATTGACTTGATATTCATTGGCTTGAGATCCACTCCTAGAGAGGAACAAATTCCTAATGAGGATCACGATAATACGTCTGAGCAATAGGAGGACAAGGCATTTGTAACTACAATACAACCTTATGGACAATCTTATGTACAACGATATCATTCCTGCTTGTGAAGGATGGTCAATGATGGACTCTTTGAAGACACGTTGAGATAAAAATGTTTAGACTTCGAATCTATGGTATTAGAGAATACTAGAAAACATCTCAACTCTAAAGAAAAACACCGATTCTATTTTCGAGCATAAGGATATCTAAAAAAAATGCACCGTGGAGACTTGTGATCAAGATTGGTTACCTGATATGAGATCAAATATCGTGGACATAATATGACATACACAACCAAAACTCTTCATGGGAAGAAAATATAATGGTTTGTCAGAAAATAATACATGATAAGGAATTTCTCTTGAATGAGCACACACACAAATTGGTAACCACACAAATAAAAACCCCATGAATACGAAATTAGAACATGCATAGAAGCGCCATTATGGAGCATAAAAGAACAAAACAAAGCTACACTCAACAAA
The DNA here is from genome assembly GCA_025585075.1 of Nepenthes mirabilis. Lineage (NCBI taxonomy): Eukaryota > Viridiplantae > Streptophyta > Magnoliopsida > Caryophyllales > Nepenthaceae > Nepenthes > Nepenthes mirabilis. Next base: position 6,610 of record JAODPA010085920.1, read on the forward strand.
TAGAAAAACATGGGCTGAGAATCACTAGGAAACCAAGGAAGGCGAATCACCACACTATGGAAAGCAATGACAAGAGAAATTACCCGAAGAACCACTAAGAATAGAGGACTGTTGACAAAGAAGAGCGCCAACAATATCTCCATGCACAAAGAGTGAACTTACACCATTGCAGGAGAAATCAAGGAAAGCCACGAACAATCAAGAAAACAGATGGAAACTCACTGGAATCCCAAAGAAAGCACTGAATTGACCTATAAGATCAAGAAATAGTGGAACAAAAATGCCCTAATGTGGAGAATCGATTGAAGAACCTAAGAGATATAAAAGGCCCATTGGCGCATCAATTGTGGAGAAAAATGACTTAGGGGCTTTGCTTGTGGAAGACAAGGTGCACCGGAAAATGATGTCGTTGTCATTGCTGTGGCGGTAGAACAACTTTTCTCTTGTACAATGTAAAATAAGAATAGAAGAAGAGGAGAAAACCCCATGGTTAGGTTGGTTCTATGGATATTTATTTTTAGAATTATTTACATATATTAAAAATGCTAGACTACCATTACAAAATCCTAAAGCATTTTCTAATAGATATTCTAACAGACATCATTATAAGCTGCTTAGCATTTTCTAATAGTATATTCTTACAGCCATCATTATAAGTCATTTGTTCTCGATGATTTGACATTATTGTTTTCGGGCATTTCCAACAATTTGCCTGAGAGACTGATATCTCCTACACTATAGGTTTGGAAGTATCAGGGGACAAAAAAGCATGCTAATGCTGCACTAGGACTTATGCATGCTAATGTGGAGACACCTGTGGGCCAATTTGGAACAGATTTTTTGCTAACAGGTGGTGCAAATGGCAGCTTGAGGTACCCTGAAAAGTTTGCTTCTGGTGCACCATCCATACTGTTACACGCTGCTCATTGCATTGGTCGTGTATTGATTCCAATGTCTTATATGTGTGTGCAAAGCATTTTTTAGGAAGCTCTTGTGATTATTGTTGCCTTCTGGATGTAGCTTTGTTTGATGTTATGTTGCAATATTCATATCTACCTGGTTGGCAAATGGCATTGTTTTCAGATGTACCTTAATAGAGATCAAATGACAATCCTCCTTTTATCAGTTGTATGTTAATTTTATGTGTATGTTGCTGGCCCTTTTCATATCACACCCACTTCCTGCACGCTTGTTATTTTGTACTATTGGTGTGGTGACTGAACACATTTGTGCATTTTGGATGGAGCAGAATTCATGGAGATATTCTTTACTCAAGCTGCAGGATTGATGTTTTGGCTTCTTGTGATGATTCTTCTGATGCTTGGTTTGGCAAATAGCATGAACCGAAGTTCTTTAGCCTTTAAAATTTTATCCTTCAAACTTTTGAAACTTATCCTTATGATGGATGTGATTCTTTTTGTTAAGAAGTATGCTTGTCTTTGTGTGTGAGGCGTGAGCCTTGGTCCTATAGTAACATTGCTATGTCGTGATTTGGAGGTCATGGATTCAATCTATAATGATGGCCTTACTATGTAGAGGTAAGATTGCACGTATTAGATCATTCTTGGAGCCTAGAATGTACGAAACAATTGCAGTGGCACCCATTTTTTCCTTGTTTTGGTTTCAACTATTTGCTATCTCTCTATTCCTCCTGCTTTCAAATCTTGTTGTTTTATCTGGAAACTTAAAAGTACCTTTTGATGTCATCTGGACATGTACCTATCTTTCCCATTTGATTATAGATCCTTATTCTTTCATCTGAGGGATACTGCTTCAATATATTTGCTGTCAGATTTTTTAGATACATCACTTTTTAATTCCCCCTCCCTTTTCGATATATTTTCTGTTGGTCATGCCTAATTCTTATTCTCTGGTGCTGAATCCTAGACATATAGTTGGTGAAATTCCACGCCTAACCTGTAAGGGATTGTCTGTTGCTCAGTTTACCAGTCCATCATGTAATTTTCCTCCTATTAGCCATGTAGCTGTTTTGGCCAAGGTATCTCCACTGAATATTCAATTGGGCGGTGGTGGTGGTGTTGAGCCCCTGTATAGGGCACCTTTTGCTCGGTTGGTTTAGATTGTGGCTCCTTATAAGGGGGTGTTTGAAGACTCCTTCTTGGCTAATCTCATATGCGGGCCCTCTCTACCCTGTAAAAATGTCTTGGTGATTTCTCCTCCTCAGGATGAGGCCTGCCTTCTTGTTATCCCGAGAGAGGTTTCTGATCTTGTACCTTACTCAATTGGTTCTCCTAGATTGCCAAGTTCTTGTCATGAGTTGTTACACCAGCATTCCCTCTTTAAGAGCTCAATCAACATACTTTCCCCCAGTGTGATTCTAAAATAGTTGTTAGGCCACCTCTTGTTGTTGCACTTACGGGTATTAAAAAATGGGAAACAACTCTTGTTGGCTATTTTATTGGAAATAAGTTGGAATTTCCTGTGGTTGAATCTATTCCTAAAAAAATATGGTTCAAGTATGGCTTGCAGGGAGTCTTGGCGAATGCTAAAGGTTTCTTCTTCAAATTTGGAGTAAGATTGCATGAGGAATGTTTTCAAGGAGGGATGTGGCTCTATGCAGGGGACTTAAAAATTTGATATATTCATTTATTTCTTTTTTTTTTCAAAGAAGGGTACAAAATAAAAACTTAAAAAAAGATCAAACAAATATGCTAACTACGAGAAGTACTTCTCCCATATTTTTATTTAGCACAATTTACAATACTTTTATGAAAGTGCTCATGTGCTTGTTCAAAAGAAATAATTAAGGTATATGAGAATGTCTCATGTATCTCCTAATGAGATAATTAAGATACATGATAATATCTCATGTATCTCTCAGTTGGAAAGAGATTATATAATCTGGAATATTACACAATCAATTAGGGAGATATTTAGGTCGTCAATATTAGGAAGAAGTCCCTAAAACAATCAAGGGATTTTCTCAGAGTATACAAGAGATCTTCTAGAAATATCTAAGCACTCCCCTTCAAGGTGGTGAATGGATATATTCCATGCCTAGTTTGCTTGTAAGTTCTTGGAGTTGTGAAGTTGCTAACCTTTTTGTAATTACATTGGCTAGTTGCTTGTTTGATGACATATAAGGAGTATTAATGAGGCTACTATCAAGTTTTTCTTTGATAAATATCCATTCACCTCAATATGTTTGGTTTGGACATGTTGCACTAGATTGTGAGCAATATTAATAGCTGACTTGTTATCACAATAGAGTTTCATAGGCCCCTCAATCCATATCTTTATGTGATTCAGGATGATCTTCAGCCATAGTACACATTTACCTTTGTGTGCCAAGCTCGAAATCCAACCTCCGCACTTGATATTGCTACCACAGGTTGTTTTATTCTTCTCCAATTAACTAAGTTTCCTTTGAGAAATGTACTGTAACTGGATGTGGATCTCTTGTCTAATAAGGAACTTACATAGTCTGCATCGGTGTAGAATTCTTGTTGTAGTCCACCACCTTTCTCAAACGAATTCCTTTTCCTAGTGTTTATTTCAAGTAGTGTAGGATTTTTTGGACTATTTGCATCTATTTCTCCTTCAGGTCATTGTTTCCTCACTATACTAACGTGTGTGTTATCCGACTGTGGGTGTGAGGTAAATCAACCTGCCTGCAAATCATTGGTATATTTCTCTGTCAACTTGCTAGTCCTACACTTCTTCTCCTAGCCTGTGGTTTTGTTCAATTGGGCTGCTTACTACATTACTACTGAGATTCCCAGTTTCTCTTAATAGATCAAGTGCGTACTTCTGTTGTGACATGAAGATGCCTTCCTTAATTTCAAAATACTTTTGCCTTCAAACCTTCTTGATTTCAAACTCCTTTGCAAGGTTTCTTCAAACGAACTCTAGTTCTCTGAAATTATTCCCTGTTATAATAATATCATCAACACATGAATGAAAACATTAGTATCTTCATCAGTATTGGAGTCTGTTGTGGCTATCTTAATTTTGGACATATCAAATAATATATATTGGTATCAAATATATTGAAAATGAATTTTTTTTGAAAATCGTAAGCTGGTAAGGCCGTATTGACTAATATTTTGAGTAGTGACTGATATATCATTATATATCATTGATACATAAATATATTGCAATATCATTGCAGTTTCAATGAATATTAACATCAGGGAGTCTCGATATCAATATATGTCGACTAATATTTACAGTATCCACTCATATTTGTATCCATGCTTCAACATATACAAGTAAAGCAGTAACTTTTCCAGTTGAATTCATAATAAACAGTGTATGATCTTGGCTTTGCTTATATCATTCATGGTCTTTTTAAACCTCTCAAATCACATTTGAGGAGATTGTTTAAGTCATATGAGGATTTATTTAATTGACACATCTTATTGTTGCCAAACAAGCAGTTGAACCTTGGTGGTGGCTCCATGTATACCTCCTAATCTGAGTCCCCATATGAAAAGGCATTTTCAACATAAAGTTATTGTAAATAGGAGCACCCACATGGTGTTCACCTTTGCAGTAGAGGCTAAAGTTTCTTGATAGTCTATCCTATAGATTTGGTTGTACCATTTTGTTACTAGCTTTGCTCTATATCTTTCTAGTGAGCCATCTGATTTGTATTTCATATTAACTATCCATTTGCACCATACCAGCCATTTTGCCTTGGGAAGGTGAACAATTTCCTATGTCTTGTTCCTCTCTAGATCTCTCATTTCCTTTTTCATAACTCACTCTATTCTCATCACTTAGTGCATCATGGATGGTCTGTGAATGCTAATGTAATCACCAGAGATCATTAAACATTTATTTTTCGAAGAAAATTTATATGAGGGAACATAGTGAGGTATTAAGTGTTGTGTAGACATCCGGATACTTTTGCTCATGGGTATAGATAGGTCCAAATTTGGCAATTTATTAGGACCTAATTTGTTTTCACTGTGACAAGAAGTACGGAATTGAGTGGAATCAATATTTGAAGTGGACTCACAAATCTGCTTGAGTTGAGGACTGGACTTTTCCCTTCTTGGGTAGACTTGTTGTGGGTATTGCTGGACAGATTGAAGCGTTCTCGGTCTATTTGGGGTTTGTATTCTTAGTGTTTAGTAGATCCAGGGGCTTGTTTTCTGTGGTTGGGGCAGGTTTTCTGTGGTTAGTGATCAATGGCTGATTTTTAGTGTTTGGTGTGTGGGATTGCCTTTTTTTGAAGTGAGGTATAGGTGGAAGCTCTTCCAAATCTTCCAATCTTCTCTAGAATACTCCCCTGGAAGATAAGGAGGCGAACTTTGAAAGTGAGACTTGGCTACATGGAAAACGACATCTATTGAAATAAAAAATTTCTTATGGGAGGAGAATAGTACTTGTACCTCTTTTTTTGTAGGGAAGTATCCAACAAAGATACATTTTAGTGCTCTCAGGTCATACTTGCCCCAGTTGTGTTGGTGAATGTGGGCAAATGAGGTATATCCACACGCTTTTAGTGTTAACGCGTTTGAGATATGGAAGTCAGTTCAAAATCTCTATAGCGTGGTTATAGGGCAGTGATTTCCTTGCACCATAGAGGGTATCTTATTGGTAAGATAGGTAATTGTAAGGATAGGTCCCTCCCAAAAGGATTTTGGAACATGGTTGTGGAAAATGGGCTCGAATAACATTAAGGAAGTGTCTCTTTTTCCTTTCGACACCATTTTGTTGAGGGGGTGTTAACATAGGAGGTTTCATGAATAATTCCTTCTTTTAGAAAGAAGGATAAGAAGGTTTGATTAGGGTAGTTATGAGTATTGTCAGATCTAATTCTTTTAATGGATATTCCAAATTGAATATGAATCATTTTATGAAATGTAAGAACAGTAGTACTAGCGTCAGACTTGTATTTCATAAGAAATATCCATGTTGTCCTCATTGATAAAGGTAATGAACCACTTGAGCCTAGATGGACCCCCAATACCCTTGTGTATTAAGGATTAAGGTATCAAAGATCGAGTATTATTTATAAGATAGGGCACACGATGGTGTTTTGTTAATTCACATGTATCACAATGAAAGCCATTGACATTGATGCTTTAAAATAATCGGGGGAACAATTTTTTGGGATGGAAGGGGTGCCCATGGAGTAGGTGCTATTGCTAAATCTCAAAGGTAGTAGGTTTAGTTGCACAAACTAGGGAATATCTAGTTGCTTGTCCTTATTGGCCATTGGGTTTCTCAATTTGATAGTGTCCACTCCTCTCCTTAGCAAATTCAATCGCCTTCTGTGTGATTTGATCCTGAAAAGGACAGTGGTATCAGAAAAGGTGATTTTGCACTTTAAATCTTTTGTAATGTAATGAATGGAGAAAGGAATTGTGGAAAAAATTGGGACATGTAAAACATTATGTTAGGGTAACGAGGATATTAGATGTATAGTGTCCTAGCCCACAACAACAATGGATGATCTATCAGCCATTGTGATCTTTTTGTTCCCTAGGCATTGTTTATAAATGCTGAATCGGGTATAGCAAAAAGTCATGTGGTCCATGGCTCCTAAATCTATTTTCCCATGAACTAGAATGGGATGGAGTTGAGGCACCTAAGGCAAAAGAATTAGAGTACTTAAACAATTTGCAAACAAGCACATACCAAAGGATTGATTCGGGGAGTTTAGGGGTTCTTGGAGCTTATCATTTTCTTCCTTCCTTAGTTCACTATTCTTAATAGTGATAGGGAGTTCAGATTTTGAACATCTTCAGTTATGGATGATATTTGAACAGATTCCAGACCTGTCACAGATGAATTAGTTGAGGTCTTTGACATTCTTCTAGCAATGAAGGCCATTCTTTACAAAGAAAAAGTGGGATGTGATATGCTCCTCAACAGCTAAGGTTGAATTTAGACCCACTTCTTTTCTATCAATGAAGGCTAAGGGGCAATAATTTTCCACCAATGAAGGCTGAACCATGTCGCTGATATTATAGAAGAACAAGTACGAGAGAAGTGACTTTTGCGTATTTTTATTTAACACTTTTATACAAGTGCTCCTACTCATATTCTAAAGAGATAATTAAGATACATAATGTGTTAAATTTCAAAGGTCGTAGAAAGAACTATCAGCGGATAAAGGTACTTAGCAAGTGCACTAATATCTCAGAGGAAGGAAGATATGATTAGGAAGGCTCCTTTCACATCTACATCCACCTAATGAGATAATTAAGATACATGAGAATATCTTGTGAATCTTCTTATGATCTAGGAAAGGGGAGAGAGGAATCTCACATAATCTTATACAATTTTCCAATTGGAAAGATATTACACAATTTAGAATATTACATACTCAATTAGGGAGACATTTAGGAAATTTCCAATATCAGGAAAAATATTTGCTTGAATTATCAAGGGATTATCAGAAAATAGGATATCTAAGAGACCATCCGGGAAGATCTCAACACTGAACTATTCTTTATGTTCTAAAGAAAAGTAGCATGAAATTAGAAAATAGTCTCTTAACATATGTACATATAAATGTCACAACAAAATTACATATATTACAAATTTTTTTAAAAAATACTAAGAGAGTAATAATTTTATTTTTTTTCCTAGAAAAAGAAAAGCAACAGTACAGTGGTGGTACATGTTACTCCGTCCAAAGAAAACAAAAAAGAAAGAAAAAAGAAGAAAAAAGAAGGAAGAAAAATGAGAAGAAGAAAGACAAAATGAAAAAAAAAAAAAAGAAAGCGAATTTGCCTCATGACACAAACAATAACAATCACATTTGCGAAAAGCTGAAATTTCAGGCTGTTCGAAAAGTAGTGGTGTTGTTACTACTCTAATGGCTATGCCACCTTTTATTTTAGAAATCAAACTAGTTTTTGGATGTTGGATGGGTTCAATAGTCAAAAATACTCCGGCAATCCAGCCAAACACAGCCTCATATGACCTTGCCATTATGGGTTAACTTTTACAATGTCTTGAGTTTTGGACAGCCTCAGTTATGTGGTTAGTGCTATTGAGAGGCCTATCTATGCTGATTCCCTTATGGAATTTGAAGACCGAATCGGATATGCTAGAGTGTTCGTGGAGGTCGAGGCTTCAGATGGATTACTTACGAGCTTTGATTTGAGGGTAGGTGCTGACCCTTATGCTAGAGAGGATTTTATGGTTGAAATAGTGCTGGAGTACCAATGAAAACCTCAGTTGTTCTAGTTGTAGTCTTTGGAGACCTTGTGGCTGGATACACCCAACCCAGAGGTAATCCCCTCCTAACAGTTTGCCAGAAGCCACGGTACATGCGCACTAGGGGGCCTACAAGTGTTGGTGTTGAGGGATAATTAGAGAGTTTGGCATCCAAATGTCAGCCTACTGAATGATTTACTATAATTGATACATTGTTGACAGCCCCATCTGGCAGCTCTCAGTTGTCCGTTGCCATGGAGAATCCTTCATCAAAAGGGTTCCTATCAGCCTTATTGAATATGCAATAGCCAAAGTGTCAACTGTGCTTACTGCCAGTTCATTTTCTGCCTTATAGGTTGTTTGACCGATGTCTATTGACACCTTGGACCTTTCAGTTGAGGCCCCTCTCCCTCCCTCTGCTGTTGAAGAGGTTCTTTTTTAATTCATTTTCTGATTTACTCCTTGTTCATGAAGAATTCTTTTTGAATGTCTAGTTACTCTATTGCTGTGGCAATTTTCTGGTTTCAATGTGCAGCTCCTATATAAGAATTTATAGTGGGCTGTTCCTTGAGATGATTTACACTTTCTTGCAGTCTTTTTGAAGTTGGAAAAAAGGGGCGGCAATTTTGTCATGCACAGAAGCAGACTGCAATGCGCATTTGGCCTAGCACCTTTGACAGCCAAAAGGAGTTCTGTAAGGACCTCAAACATATTTGGAAACTAAGTAATGGAGCTTCATTTCTTTGTTCATCGAACATATCTTGTATAAGCATGCCCAGAAAGCAGCCCTTCCACCCAGAGAATGATGCATCAACTGCATCTTTTGCAGTGTATCCTTTCACAGCTTGCCTTACGAGTATGATTGAGAAAAAAACAGGACTTATTTACTGGTTTTGGTCATTTGTTATAAGATTAGCAACTCTTATGGGAATCTTGTTTCCTCTGTTGATTCATCTTATATGTCAGTCCTCGTAGCATGTTTCAGTCGATACTTATACAAAAATATTGTAGCCTTTGCCAATCTTAACATAAGAACAGAGTTACAACACTGGGATCAGAGTCTTGTAGTGGAGCGCTTTATGTTCTGAATCTTGGTAATCCATTGGAACTCAATTCACAGTCTCCTGTTATAGGAAGGTCACTCGAGGTTGCCTCTCTGAATTGTACTATTTGGACGGCTGATTGCAATTCCTCTGGCAGTAAAGCAGTGATTGGTGAGTTAATCAGAGCAGGTCTTGCTTCATTACCTTAATTCTTGAAATGTTCATCTGTTGTGTCTTTTGTAATCTCTTACAAGTATGCATAGTTGATGCCTTGGTTCTCCATGCTGCCGGCTTATGCTTTATAACTGCTATGATCTTTGCTTAATGTCTTCCTATTTATTAATGTGATTTCCTAAAAATCTAGAAAATGGTTGCCTTAATGAATCTGATATGTATGAGAACCATGCCTTTTTAGGTCTGGATCCCTTAATCTTTTGATAAATTCCTCAGGTATGCAAAGGTCATCCGTGATTGGCCATGTGTAAACATTGTTAGATAGCACTCATTTAATTGCCAATGTCCTTGTCTTGGCAATGTGAAGAAGTTATAATTATTACTAAACTACATCTTAAGAGTTATTAACCTTGTAAATCAAGCTGCTTCCCTCCACCATGCAGCCTCCTCTTGACTTCAATGATGGTGGAAATCATTCGCTTCTGTATTTGATCCTGCGTACTTACTATTTGGCTTGTTTGAAAAGTTACAAAACTCTCTTATTTCTGAAACAGAAATGGCAAATATTCCTGTCTAATGATTCAATCACAAAGAAGAAACAACAGTTTTATGCACTAATCCTGTTTTGTTTTCGTAGGCACCAATCTGGGAGTTACTTCTGTTAACTTGGAAACTGGAGTGCCATTGACGTTATGTCGGAGTAAAAGTGATGTTTTATGTCTACAACTTATTCAATCGGTAAGTATGATGGAATTCAAGCTTTCTTTGGATGCTTTTACCTTTTGCCATTCAGTATTTCTCACGTTATTCTTACTTGAAGGACATGCATTTTGTTGAACTATTTAAAAATATAAAATTAAATAATCCTAGCAATTTTTTTGTTTATTGACATATGAAAAATTGTAATGGTTGCACTTTTGAACTGAGATCTCTGTGGCTGATTTTATTTCTTCTAGAGGAATTTCACCCATGACTTATCGTTGGTGACGATGATGATTGGTTTGTACGTAAGCTTTGATAGATGATCTTACATGACATTTTTTTTCCATCAGATTCAGTTTTAAATATAAACTAATGACAAAGGCATGCTTGATTTGGTGAATACGTGCCACAAAGGGCATTCTTTATCAGAAGTTTCTTGGTTTTACCACCTTTTGATCTCCACCTCCCATTTCTAGGGTCATCTTTTCCAATTACAGCCATGTTATCTTGAGTCTTGAAATGTTCTTTCTCTACAAGGATATGAAAGATGAGATCTCATTATTGGCAAGCCTCATATAGTTGCTCTTGTTATATGTGTGACGTGTCTGTCACTATAAACTTCTATTGATCTATTTTGTGCCCCTCCTCCACCCGTGATTCCCTAGGAGATATTTGTTGTAGAGTATGCCCGTTATCTTCGTAGAGCCTTTCGGCTTACCGAAATCTACTTGTGCATTACTCTTAAAAGAAGATGCTGTTTCCAGCTTGGATGAGTTTAGACTTCAGAGCATTAAAACGATTTCTGTAAAGAGTACATATTTCTTCACCATATGCTTGGGTTTGATGTTGTATCTTCAATGTGCTTTATTCTTCTTCTGAAGAAACTGTCTATCGGATCGCTCCCTTGATGTTAAGTTACTCTTGGTTTTTGCTTCCCAATATTTCTTCCCTGGGAAGAATTTCCTTCAGATCCTTGAAAATTTCCTACTTCCTTTCAACCTCTCATTGCTGCAGTCCTCGAGTTTCTTCCATAACACCAGATTATATTCTTCCTTATGCAATGGTTCAGTCACCGAATTCTTAATGGTTCCAGATCTTTAAGCAAAGCACTGTTCGGTTTTTTCAGCTCTTCAATTTTTGTTTTTTCGGGAGGCATTTTTTGCCTTCCAGGTACGGTGTCTTTAGAAGACACTATCAGTGATACCTAGCTGGATGAGAAAAGTATAAACTAAAATATACTTTTTTTGCCAATTGGCTGCAGCCTAGATAAAGAACATCTGCCTATCAATGACATATATTAATAAGTAGTTCAGTGGTGGTGTGATGCCTACGATATTGATGAATTATAGAAGTTCAATTCTCTTAACCATACAAAGCACAAGGAAATTTTTTTCCTACCACCATTTTATTCACCACTGCATTGATCATAGCAGCTGCCATTACTTTTGGACCTGTTGGTCTGCATTGGTTGACCACAATCACTGGTGCTGCTGGTCATTAATACTGCTCAATATGCCTCTAGTGTAAAAAGGGGTTTATGTAAATTTCTGTTTTTTTTATTGCGGTACATTATTTCACTATACCAATCGTTTGGATGTTGGTGGAATAGCAATCGCATTCCACGTTGCAAAATTTATTGTATCTTCTTTCTATTTACTTCTCAGGAGTTGTTTTTTCATGCCACCTTCTTCCATTGCAAGAACCAATTGTAAGGACTTTGTTTCATTGGTGGTTCTAATAGAACTACTTGTGATGATACTTTTAATTTAGAGGCTTAGTAAAATCTTATATTAAAATTTTGTTGTCTGTAAGATCATTAGATGGATGACAATCTTCTACTGCATCATGGTTGGCTTTGTGTGACATCATATTTGCTGTTACAGTGATAGTATTTTTATTAGTATCTGAAGCAGTGGTTTAAAAGAGGAGTTGGGGATGATTTTTTTGTTGATTTCCCGAACAAGTACATATCAACAAAGCCTCTCGTCCCACAAAGTGGTGCCGGTTATATAAATCTGCTTCTGCTGTTCCACTTGATTGACCATTTTTTGAATCTTTTGAAGTGCATATTTGACTTCTTGAGCTCTAATTTCTGCAACATACTATTAAGTCTTATCTTAACGAACTTCTAGATTTAGTCTTCTCTACTATTTTTCTATCAGTAAGTGAATACTTCCATTACTATGAAGTCGAACTCAAATGATATGATATATGGAGAAATAACTATGTTGAATTTTTTAATTCAATGTAGTTCATATAAACTGCTATGCACCTTCCCGCCCAAAAATGTAAACAGCTTCTTCCGAAAGAATTTGGGTATGCTTTGATATTTTTCCTAGCCTTCCTCATGCACCAGTTCTACTTGCCAATTGTTTACACATCAATATGAATTAATTTGAGAGCAGCAGAAGAGACTGATTGTCAAACTTGCATTGAAAATCGTTTTTCCAACTAAATATTTTGTTGCATAAAGGATCCTAAGAATGTGTCATGCGAATAAAAATCACAGCCTGTATTTATAGAAACCCATCTAAGGTAGCCCAAAATCCACATTAGTTTGGTTGGGAAAATTGTTTCTTTTTGTTTTCCATTTTTTTTCTGTTTCTTCTCCTTTTCACATTTCTATTATGATAGTTTTTTTTCTGGGAAAACATGTTTATTTATTTATGCTAGAAATATTTACATTTAATAAGTCAATGTTTATTAATAGTTACTAGTAAGGTATCAATCATTCGCAAGATGATTAGACTTGCTAATCAATAAATTTACTTGGAGCTTGGTTAAAATCATTTGTTAAAGTTTATTTGAGCTCAATTTAGTAAAATTAACAAGTTGAACCCAGCCTATTTTATGAGTTTGTTTACAGGAGGAGGAAATTTAAATGGAAGAAAAAAAATCCAATGGATGCTAGAGTTTTCAACCTGTTCCAATTTTATTTTGAACATTTAATTTATTGTTATTATCTCATATGTTAGAAAAAACTTTATGCCATATTGACGACATTTTGAGTCTATGGTATTTGCTCGTGATGTCAAAAAACTCAAAAGACATATAAAATGAATTAAATATCAATTTTGAATTTTTTTTTTACATATCGCAAACTCAATGATATCACAATAAACTAATAGGTCAAACTCAATTTGTGACAACTCAATTCATAATTATCAAATTTCTTAAAATCTTCCAGCTATTGCATATCGACATATTGCATACTAAATGGGGATCTTAATAATAATCTCTTTGTAAAATGACATTTATTTACTTATTGCTAATTGTGCTATGAGTGAGCAGATTGCATTCAAGGTTAACTCTTTATCCTTTGAGTTGAGCTCAAACCTAATTTATGCAAAACAAATTAATAAGTCAAATTATTACACTATAGTTGTCAACAAGTCTAGTGTGGCTAGTAATAATACATTATTTTTTAAAATGATAAATTTTCAAATT